>PVIC010009777.1:0-44651 GCA_004025085.1 Thryonomys swinderianus
GAAGAGTGGAGGCATGAAAGGGAGAGTAGGGGAATGGGAAAAAAATAAGAACAAAAATATATCCTGTACAGGTACAAAGTCCATATAATGAATGTGATCAAAATGTTCACCTAAATTGTACCAGTAACCTCACTGAATGAAACACTATCATAACACCAAAGGACTGAGTGCATTAGAGCTCTTCTTTTGAAAAAATTTAACAGTGAATAATAATAACTTCATTAAAACAAAGCACACTATTCTAGAACAAATTTATATGTATAGATTACAATGCTAGAAGTTCATGGGGAAAAAGTCTACAACATGATTTTAACAGTTCTCTTACAGAAATTTGTCTGTATTTTCACATACCTCAGAAAGCAATATTTTAGAGGAACTGACCTTCAGAAAAAATGCCTAGGTTATAAAATGAGTCAAATATTTAATTATGGAGATGTTCCCTACATTTTGGGGTGGAATTATTTAAAAAGGCACTGATATTTCTTAACAAAAAGAAATAACACACTTTGAGCATATAATTCCCATCAATAGTGTTTTTCTATGGAAGTAGGAATGGATTCCTCTTTTCTAAGATCAGAAATGATGCTAATGAATAATCCCACACACACACACACACACACACACACACACACACTGCTTAGTTCTGAGGTTCAAAGAACTATCAGGTGGTTTTTATCAAGCCATGGAGAATAAGGAGTTTTGGCTCAATTAAATAGTATTTTCTTAATCTATTTGCAGGATTTAGGTAGTAAATCTCCTAAGCCACCTTAATAGGTATGACTAGATTTCCAGTTAGCAAAGAGCACCTTTTCAGCTGTATGCACACTGATTTGATCTTCTTTTAAAACAGAGTGAGTTTGAGAGGTCAGATAACAGTTTAGGGTTATTCAATTGTAGCTTATTACATTTCTGCCTGAAATAGTCATGCACCCTTGGAACTGTCCTCCCGTCGTCCCCTTGAGAAATAAACTACATCCATTTGTGATTACTCAGACTGGCCACTAAAGGTCACTCTTACTCCACTTTCTTGGCCTCGCTTTGCAACCTGGGCTCAGGTATAAAAATTCGTGAATCCTCCATATTTGTACTAGCAAAAGGTGCACTAGCAAGGGGAAGCTCAAGGGCCCAGGAATGCAGCTAGCACACTGACCCAGTTTCAGAAGGGAACCACACCTATCTGTGCAAGTGGTGTGAGACAGAAAGACTGTGTTGCATCTCCACATGAATGCCTTCTAGGAAAATCATCAAACTTCATTTAAAATGAATCTAGGAAATATGTGAAAGGCAGTGATTTTATTGTGACTCAGAATAACAGTGCTTTATGTAAAAGAAAAATAAACCATTTTTAGGAAACACATAAGCCTTCAAACCTTTATCGAGTTAGTTAATCAGAACTGATCCGATTTGAGGAGAGGAGACGGAAGCTTGATAATCTCAGCTGCCTAGAACAGAAGAATTTAAATCACCTGTTAAAGTGATGGCATTAAGTGTAAGAGCCTTTTCCTTTTTATATGTAAGTATTTAGGATATTTAGAAAATGCTCGTTTTAGTAGTTTTGGATTTCCTAGGGGGAGCATGAGTTTCTAAACAGTCCACAGGAAGCTCATAAATAACCAGTATATATGCTTAATAACAGTAGCCATATAGGAAAGATAAATTAAAACAATTTAACAGCCATCATTTAAACTACAATGATGGAAAAACTAAATGCAAAAATATCAAATATTAAGGCTAAGGCCATATTGTGGTAGTATTGTACATATGTGGTACCATTTGGCAATGTCTAATGAAATGAATATCTCTATTTTTGGATATAATATTCTTACTTCTAGGATATACTTTAGAGAAATCCCACTTACCTGTTTCAGAAAGAATATACAATAAAAATAACAAACTCAAAAATCAATATTGAAAAATAGTTAAATAATTCTATGTTTAGCTTTCATTAAGGATACTTGTTTTGTAGATGACTGATGAAAAATTCATGACCTGCTAGGTAACTAGAACAGAGTGACACTTGCTTTTTAAAAGTAAAAAAAAAAAAATAGATATTAGATTAAACTTTATGAAATTGCTGATATTCAGTTATTTTTAATTTACAAAAGGGCAATTTAATAAGATTGAATCTATACCTACAAATAATGGAGAACTAAGTTTTTTTATAAGGATTACTGTGATAACATGAGGGGATTTTTAAGCAAATTTAACCTATTTTGTGGAAAGAACTGTATTTATGTACTGTGCAAATTTAAATTATTTACGTAGTCATTTTCAAAACTTTTTAATATTTTAAATTCTCATTTACTTGTATAACTCTGAAAGTATAATTTTTTAAAATATTAATGTTTTAAATTCTTATTTACTTGTATAACTCTTAAATTATCAAGAAGTATAGCAAAAGAAAGTCTTGCAATATTTCTCATTAGACATTAATCATTTCATATGTTTTGCACTAATAGTTATGAAGAATACATAATCCATTACTCATCTTGTGAAATAAAATTTTAATACGTAAATTTTAAACTCATTTGAAGATTCAGATACAAAGTTTCTGACATACAGCTAAATAAATTTTGTTTTATATGATTTGATAGAATAAATATTTTAAGAAAGTAATCAAGAATTTTTCAAATACTCTTAGTCATAAAAAAGTAAAAGTAGTACATTTATAAATACACCATGCTAACCAATTGTGCCACTCAGATTCCAAAATAATCCATTTAATATTGCTCTGAGATATGTAATTAATCCACTAGAGTAAGTATAGGAAAATTTTTAAATTAGATATAACATATTTCAATTTTCTCTCTACAATAACAATGCACTTCATGTTTGGACATACTTTTTATTTTTATATTCCAATCCTCTCTCTCTCTTTACCCATTTCTCTCTGTCATTCAAGTATATTTAACTATATTATTATACATAATTTGTGTGTGCGTGTGTGCGTGTGTGTGTGTGTGTGGTTTTTTGAGACAGGGTCTCGCTTTGTAGTTCAGGCAAGCCTCGAACTCAGCAATCCTCCTGTCTGCCTCCCGAGTTCTGGGATTACAGGTGTGAGCCACCACGCCCGGTACTGCGGTATGTGGTATTGATTGTTGGTGGGTGTGAGTCTCCACACCCAGCATTGTATGTGGTCACCGGGATCGAACTCAGGACCATTGCACTTACAAGGCAGGTGCCGGAACCACTGAGCCAAATCTCCGGCCCGTGTGTGTGTGTGTGTGTGTGTGTGTGTGTGTGTGTGTGTAATATTAACACAGGATAAAACTATCAGACAGGAAATGATAGACATGTGAATTGGCCTAGATTGGAGGTCCACGAGAATTGTGAGATTTTTCTCACAGTTTAGAAAGGACATGGCCAAGTCACTAACAAACTGTATTAGTAATCGGAGTGTCTCTATTCCAGCAAATGCCCTCAGGAGCTCACATTATTATATAGTTACAGATGTAGAAACAAACCACTTCCCCAAGTTCCATAAGATTTTGGTCCCTTTACCCTCAATGAAATTTTAAACTCATTTGAAGAGTCAAAGTTTCTGAAAACTTTGGTAATATAAGTTTAATTTGAATTATATTCTAGCTCCTTTATATGTGCTATATTCTCTTTTAGTAAGCTCTGAAAATTTCCCTTTCTCTTTGATATTCTCAAATTTCACTGTGTCTCCAGATATTGATTCTCCTCTTTGGTATGCTATTGAACCATTTTCATTCAAGACCTCTATTCACCTATTAACTCAATACAATTTATCTCTATTATTTCTTCAGACATTTTAGCTTCTCAATATTTACTTCCTTTGGCTATCTGGAAATTTTGAGAATATTTGCACAAGCTCCTCCCATACATAACTTAACTCTTCTTTAAGTTTCTATTATTTTGCACTTTTCCAATTTTCTCTGGAATGTTCCTCAACTTAATCTTTCAATTCTGCCTTTCAAATATTATTTGCAATGCCTATTACGTTCTTTATTTCATCTATGACATGTTTCAGGTATAATATCCCCATTTTATTCTTCCTATGGTTTCTAGCTCTTGTTACATATTTTAAATAAATTTTCTTCTTACTTCTAAGCTCACCTTATGATACTTGGTTCCTTGTTCTATTTGTTTTGCTTATAGTGGCATATGAATTCTTATTTCTTTGATGTTTTTAAAATAGGTATGCTCGGAATTTTCTATTCTCTCTTTTGGTGCCTGTGAATTCATATTCCCTTGAGGTTACTGGATAATGTATCAAGAAATGCATGAGAGGAAATGATGTGAATCTTGTCTGCTGGTTCAGCATTTTGGGAGAAATTGAAACAGAAACCTTCCTTCTCTCTTTTTGCTCTGTTTTCCAAATATGATAGAGACCATATGTTTTGACCACAGAGCAATAAATTTAACAACAAAAAGAATATGTGAAATTATCTTATACTTACAAATTACAAGAAAACACTGCCAAATAACTCATAAGTTAGAAAGAAGTCAAATAGAAAATTTAACAGAGTCAGAATTATGATAAGAAAACACTACATTTCAAAACTGTGGAGGACTGCACAAGTTATCCTTTTAAAGAATATTATTTTGTAAAACAAATATACCAGAATTTAAGAATGGCTGAAATTTAATATGGTAAATGTTAATTTACAAATTTCAAAATGAAAAACAAACTAAACTTTTGTATAGTAGAAGAGAAAATAAAATGACACCAGAAGCCATAAAATAGAAAACAAAGTTACAATAGGATGAAAAACTACACTAGAATAAAATAGGTCAATAGTAACAAGCTGTTTCTTTGGCACATAAATAATCAAGTTTGCAAATACAAGATAAGATTAATTAAAAAAAGAATATTGTAACATGACTAAATTTTAAGCAGATTATGAAGAGGAAAATATTCTCAAGAGATACATCATATTTGAAAAGCTCTTCAATAGGACATATACTTTGAAAATTTAAACATATCAAGTCAAAATCAAGAAGATATAAAAAGCTTGCATAGGGCCGGAGATTTAGCTCAATGGTTCCAGGGCCTGCCTCACAAGCGCAAGGTCCTGAGTTCGATCCCCAGTAACCACATACAATGCTGGGTGTGGTGACTCACAGCCACCAGCAATCAATACCACATACCACATACCACAGTGCTGGACATGGTGGCTCACGCCTGTAATCCCAGCACTCGGGAGACAGAGACAGGAGGATTGCTGAATTCAAGGCTTGCCTGGGCTACATAGTGAGCTCAGGACAAGCCTGAACTACAAAGTGAGACCCTGTCTCAAAAAAAAAGCTTGCATAGTCCTGGAGCTACTAAGCACTTGAAATTGTTTTGTTTTGTTTTGGCGGTACCGTGGACGAACTCAGGACTTTGTGCTGGCCAAGCAGGCATGATGTCACTGAGCAATATCCCCAGCCCTTGAAACAGTTTTTAAACAGAAACATTACCCTAAATAAAATTTAAGCCATAACTACTACTGGCCATCTTCTTTAACTTTTAAAGGATAAATAACTCCTAAATTAAAAATTAAGTCCATATTCCTAAAATAAAAGTGATTGTTTCATACGCATTAAAAAATAAATAGAAGTGGATTGAAACATATTTATTTAACCAGTGACAATTCTATTCACTCAGCCTGAGTCAGAAACCAGCCAGTGACAGTCCCACATTGTGGACTTTGGCCTATTGGCATCAGACTCATTAACAGTCATGCATCTAACAATCACACTTACGTAAGTTGCAGAAAACACCCTTCATAGACCAATGGCAACTCGCTCCCTCCTCTGCCACCAGCATAATCCTTACCTCAAGAATAACAGCAAGCCACACCTGTCCCTATGCTCAACCCAACACAAAACCACCTCTTTGCCTAAACCTGTGTAAGATCAGCCATTTCCCTTCCTCAACCAGAATTAGGACAAGAATCAGTCCCATAGACCTTCAACTGGTAAAGTACACTGGGATGCTAAGTCCAATCAACATGTTAACCAAGTATAGGGTGCCCAGATTTCATTTGTTCTTCAAAATTGTTGCCACCTGAGACCAGTTAAATACAAACACCGGATTTATGTTTTATGTTGCTATTGCTTATTTATTTTGTTTCTGTAAGATTCATAATCAATAGGTTTTTGTGTCAATTAGGATTAAATCATGATATAAAACCATTAGGACCTTTTCTAATTATTTTTATTATATAGGAAAGTAGACATGGCCTTTGTATAAAGTCATTCGATCTTTGGTTGTGATATTTGATATATTTTGAATTCATCAGCATATTCTGTTTCCCCATCTTTTATTTGACTATTTATCTAAATTCCAGTCTTGTGTGGTTTTGTTTTGCCCTGGACTGTCTTGTGTTGAGCACACAAGTGAGTGCTTCATAAGGAATCTAGAGGAAACATGCTAGCAGATCATTAATCTTAGCAGGCTCTAATAACTATAAAGACTTTAAACAGAGACCTCTCATAGGGTGGAAAAACACACCCATGAAGATGTTCAGAATTGGCCACAAATTCTGTAGAGATCAGGAACAGTCTAACTGTAAAATACATCAGATTAGCCTAACAGTAGAATGCTTGCAATGGGAGCTCAGTGGACCCCTTCATGAGACAAGCTATCACACTGGGATCTGCTGGCCTTCTTACTAAAGGAACAACAAGAAGCAACATTTTCTAGGATTACAGAGCACATAATTCATTCCTCTTCTGTAACTTTATTTGTTTAATAAACCTGGGAATTCTTCCAGAGAGCAGGCTCTTTTTGTATTTTAATTATGCCAGCTTTTTGAGTTGTTTCTCATGTTATCTAATAATGTTTAGAATATTAAATGATTTTATATTTCTGTTCTCACAATAAATGACATGAATTCCTCAAAGCCCAATCCGGAAAAAGTCATGATGACTGAAGCTAAATGGAAAACCAGACTCTGTAAACAAATCTACCTCCCCGCCCCCCACCTCCTTTCCTTCACTTTCCTTTTCCTGTTTCAGTAGTGGGGATGGAGTTCAGGGCCTTCACCCCCACGCTTAAAACTCCCTAACTTTAAAAAAAGTTTTGAGAAGTCTTACTAATTTGCCCAGATAGGTCTGAAACTTGTCATCCTTGTGCCTTAGCCTTCTACAGATTCATATTTCAGAGGAATTGACTAACAAACCGGACAGTTCCTAGTGGTCTCATATGTAGCTTTGGTTAATAGAACACAAAAAGAAAAACTTAGAAAGTTCTGAAGCCTTCATACTAGTAAGAAATTATCGATTACTCTATGAAACATGGATACAATCTTACAGGGTACAGTAAAAAAATATATGCCAAGTCTTGCCTTGAAGTCTTGGTACAAAGCTTCAAAACAATCTTGGAAATTCGTAAATGATAAATGTGCTTTCTGCTATGTATAATGATCCTTTTTTGTTCCTTTGTGAGTTCATGCTTCATTCATGATTTGTGTGAGGCCCACAGAAATAGTCAAGGAAAGGGCTGGACCTGCACATTAGTAGAGAATTGAAATATTGGCTCTAACTCCAACCTTCAAGCTGGGGAAGTGTGGTGGAATTGAGTTGAATCAGGTGGAAGATGACAATTAATCATACCAATGTAATGAAGCCTCAATAAAAACTCAAGAATGATGAGTTCAGAGGGAGTTTCATGAACACATCAATGTGTTGCAAGTTCCATTTCCAGATTTCTCTGGAGAGATCACAGCATTTTGGAGACATTCCTAACCCAACATCTCTTCTCCCAGCATCACTCCTATGTGGCTATTACTGAAATTGTTCTTTAAGTATTGTGCTCTTCTGAGTTCTTTTTGTTGGTCTAACTCATTGACAGATCTGAAGGAGTAAACATGGGCAGCCCTGAATGCATAGCTGAGTCAAAAAGAAGCTTGTGTGGACTAGGAATGCAGGACTTCTCATTTGTGCCTCCAGTGGAGGCAGGATCTTCCATAACTCCACAAAATGTTAGAATGCATATCAACTATAGGACCTCAGTTGGTGTCAGAAAACTGTTAAAAGAGTAGTTTTAAATCAATGGCAATGTATTTCTGTGAAAACAGAAAGTCAACTAAGTAAGGATAACCTCACATTGCAAAAATCAGCCAGATTTCAGTGGCTTTCTTCTAGTCATGCTTCTAAAACCAACAATAAAACACTCCTACTTCTGTAACCAACACAACCATGCTTTTGTAAGATTGACATCAACCCATTCCGTCCTTGTGGCCAACACAACATCAAACAAATCTCCCTCCCCCAGTCCTGTCAGTGTGATTATATCTGAACACTGTTGCTCCTTGTTAATCATTAAGGCATAAATTAAGGTTTCAGCTAGAAATACTGAGTGGAGATATACACTCTGACTCCTAATTGTGAAAGAGGAAGCACTTATTTTTCTAATAGGTTAGTCTAATTCTTAAAATGAAATTAGGAAATGATAATATAAGTAAGGAACTATATAGGCCCAATTCTTTAATAGACAGAGAAAATGTGAAATCTCTAAACAACAAATCCAGTCTAACAGGGAAGTAACAGTATACTACTGCTTAATTCAGTTTTGTCTTAGATACATAAATATAGCAAAGTTTGAAAACCTATAACAAATAGGATCTCAAAGGGAAAATTTTAGAAATATTCCATTTAAAATTTGTACAAATAAGTTACTCAATATCATTTCTTTGCAACATATTTAAATTCAAATTGCTAAAATATAAGCAAAAGGCATTACTGTGAAGAGGAATAAGAAATAGAAAAATTGTCATAATTGGCAGATGATCCAGTTCTGAATATGGGAAACCTAGAAAATTCCCTGATATATTATTACATATAAAAGGTAAAGCCAGCAAAGCAGCTGGATATAAAATTCATATGTAAAAATCAATTATATTTGCTCAAAATGACTGTAAATGAGAAACCAAGAAATACTTTTTTATTAATAATTTTTATGAGATAGCTTAAAATTAATGGCACTATCATTTTTAAAACATTTTGTTTCTTTATAGTTATTAATGCAATTTGGTTTTGAGCACCCAGCTACTCCACAATTGGAGGACTAATGTCTAAGTATATGAAGAGCTCCAAAAACTAGACACCCACCCACAAAGTTAAAAACTCAACCCAAAAATTACTTCAGCAATGAATACAGCTCTCAGATGAAGCACAATAAATAAATGAAAAAGTTTTTGACATTGCTAATCTTTCAAGAAACCCATCTTCCTCCAGGAAGTATAGCTATCATCAAGAAATCAATCAACAACAAACGTTGCAAGGCTGTGCGGAAAACAAAAACAAATAACCAAAAAAATACCTCTTCTCTATTATTTGTGGGAGGATAAATTAGCATAAATTGATACAATCATTATGGAAGTCAGTTGGAATTTCCTCAATAAACTAAAACTAGGGGCTCTATTTGATCCAGTTAGTCTAAATATCTTACTTAAACAGCTAAAATATACCACAGGAATATGTGCATACTCATTTTGATAGCAGCACAATTTATACTAGCTAATTTTCGAATTGCCTCATATGCCCAACAACAGATCAGTGATGGGCATATGAGGCAATTTACATAACCTTTGATCTGTTTTTTTCCTTTTTACCATCCAAGTTTTCTTTCCTTTCTTTGCTGTCCCTGCCCTACCCCAAGTTTCATTTCCCTTTTTTCTTCCTATTTTACAATACCTGTCATACAATCTAGACCCCATTCAAACCTTTGAATTTCTCACACTAGAGAATCAATATGTATTTTTAAATCTGTATCCTACTTATTTATTTATTTTTTAATTTTTAATTTTTTTTAATTTTTTGGGACAGGGTCTTGCTTTGTAGTTCAGGCTGGCCCTGAGCTCACTATGCAGCTCAGGCAAGCCTTGAACTCAGCAACCCTCCTGTCTCTGCCTCCCAAGTGCTGGGATTACAGGCTTGAACCACTAAGCCCATTGCTGTGGTATGTGGTATTGATTGCTGGTGGTTTTGAGCCACCATGCCCAGTATTGTTGTATGTGGTTATTGGCGATCAAACCAGGGACCTTGGGCTTGTTAGGCAGGTGCTGGAACCACTGAGCTAAATTTCTGGCCCAGTCCTATTTATTTCACTTATGAGTTCTCAGGGTTCAACCATTTAGCTATAAATCTCTCTAATTTATCATCTATGTCTGAGTAATACTCCAGTTTATTTTTTTTTTAATGACAACTTCTTTTTCCAGTCTCCAGTTGAAGGGTCTTGGGGCTGTTTCCAAGATATAGCTATTACAAACTGTGCTGCTATAAACATGGTTGCACATATATCTCTGTGACATGATGCTTTTAATTTTTCATAAATATACCCAGCAGGGAAATAGTGGGATAAAGTGCCACCTCTAATCTAAGTTTTGAGGAATCTACACATTAATTTGCACCGTGGTTGTAGCATTGCACCAGTCTACGTTCCCAGCAACAGTGAAGAAGTGTTCCTTTCTCTTCACAGTCTCACCAGCATTTGTCGTTTGTTGATTTCTTAATGGCCATTCTCTCTGGAGTAAGTCGGTGTTGCTTTCATCTGTCTCGCCTTTGACCAGTGATCCTGAACATTCTTTCATATGTGTCTTTACTGCTTTTATTTCTTCATCTGAAAAATGTCTGTTCATTTCAGATGCCCATTTCTGAACTGGGTCTTTGAACTTGGAAAGTCTGATTTTTTTTTTAAACTTCTTTATGTATTCTAAATAGGAGAGCTTTGTCAAAGGAACAATTGGTAATTTCCCCCCCATATTGTAGGTTTTCTTTTCACTCTGTTGGTGGTTTCTCTTCCTGTGCAAAAGCTTTATAATGAGATGAGATCAAATGTGCTGAATTTCTGTGCTAGTTCTCATGCTATTGAGGTTTATTCATAAAGTCTTTCCCTATGCCAGTGTCTCTGAGAATTCTATATAACTTATCTTCTAGCTGCTTTAGTGTTTCTGTTTTAATATTTAGATCTTTAATCTACTTCAATTTCAGTTTAGTGCATGGTGAAACATGTAGTTCTAGTTTTAATCCAGCAGGCTGAAACCCAGTTTTTCCATCACTATTTATTAAAGAGGGTGTCTTTCCTCCATAGAGGGTGTTTGGCTCCTTTGTCAAAAATGAGGTGGATGAGTATGTCTGGATTTGTTGGGGCATCTTCCACTCTGTTCTATTGATCCTTGGGTCTGTTTCTTTGCTAGTACTATCCTGCTTTTATCACAGTGGCTTTGTAGTATAATTTCAAGTTGAGGATTGTGACACCCCATGCATGTCCTTGTTTCCTAGAATTGCTTTTGCTATTCTAGGTCTCTCCTGGTACCAGTTGAATTTTTGAGTTACTTTCTCTAGTTCTATAAAATGTACTATTGGAATTTCAATCAAAACTGTATTAAATCTATATAAAAGTCCTGGTAAGCCGGGTGTGGTGGCTCATGCCTGTAATCCCAGCACTCGGGAGGCAGAGGCAGGAGGATTGCTGAGTTCAAGGCTTGCCTGGGCTACATAGTGAGCTCAGAGCCAGCCTGAACTACAAAGCGAGACCCTGTCTCAAAAAAAAAAAAATTAAAAAAAAAGTCCTGGTAATATGGACATTTTAACAATATGTGTTCTTCCTACCCAGGACTAAGGGATGTATTTCCATTGTCTGATGTCCTCTTAAACCTCTTTTTTCAGAGAGCTATAGTTTTCAAAATAGAGGTTTTTACCTCCTTTGTTAAACTGATTTTTAGATATTTCATTTTTTGGATGCTAATTTGAAAGGAATTGTTTTCCCAATTTCTTTCTCAGCAAGTCTGTTACTTGTGTACAGGGAGACTATTGATTTTCGAGTGCAGATCTTATACTCAGCTGCTGTACTGAATCTGGCAGTTGAGTTAGGCAGTCTTTTGGCTGAGTTTGTGGGATCTTCTATATAAAGTACCATGTAATCAGCAAATGGTGACAGTTTAACTTCTTCCTTTTTATCTTTGTTCCTTTTATTTATTTTTCTTATCTAATTTCTGTGGTTAAAGTTTCCAGAAGGATATTGAGCAGGAACAGTGATTGTGGACATCCTTATCTTGTTCTTGATTGGAGTATGAAAACTTTCAGTTTCTGATCATTTAGTATGATGGTGGCTATTGGATTTTCATAAATAGTTTTATCAGGTTGAGATAAAGACCTCTTCTGATTTTCTGTAGAATTTTAGTCATGAATCATTGTTAGAATTTGTTGAACTCTTTTTCTACATATACTGAGATGATCATATGATTTTTGTCTTTAAGTTACATTTATCAATTTATGTATATTGAACCATCCTTGCATTCATGGGATGAATCTAACTTGGCCAGGTGTATGATCTTCTTGATGATTTTCTGTTTGTTAGTACTAATTGAGGATTTCTGAATCTGTGTTCATCAGGAGATTATCCTATAATTCTCTTTCATGGTTGGGTCTTTCTCTGCTTTTGGAATCAAGGTAATGGTTTCTTCAAAAAATGAACTTGGGGGCCGGGGGGTTAGCTCAGTGGTTCCGGCACCTGCCTCGCAAGTGCAAGGTCCTGAGTTGATCCCCGGTAACTACATATAATGCGGGGCATGGAGACACGCCCACCAACAATCAACACCGCATACCACAGTGCCGGACGTGGTGGCTCACGCCTGTCATCCCAGCACTCGGGAGGCAGAGACAGGAGTATTGCTGAGTTCGCGGCAGCTTGCCTGGGCACCATGGTGAGCTCAGAGCCAGCCTGAACTACGAAGCGAGACCCTGTCTCAAAAAAAGCAAAAAAAAAAAAAAAAAAAAAAATGAACTTGGGACTATTACATCCACTTTAGTTTCATTAAAGAGTTAGAGAAGTAGTATCATAGTTCTTCCCTAAATTTGTTGTAGAATTCGACAGTGAAGTCATCAGAGCCAGGACTTTTCTTTGTTGGTAGCATTTAATTTTCAATTTTACTATTGTTACTGGGGTGTTCAGCATTTTTATATCTTCTTAATTCAACTTTGGTGGTGTCTAGGAATCTGCCCTTTTCCAGTGTATTTTTTCATCTCAATTTGGAGCACAAATTCTCAAAGTAGGTGTTGATTATCCGCTGAATTTCTGCTGGATCTGTTGTGATTTCACCTTGTTTGTTCCCTAGTGAATATAGCCTTTTTTTTATAAGACTGGCTATGAGTTTGTTGATTTTGTTTATTCTTTCCAAAAACTAACTCTTCATTCATTGATTTTTTGTATCATTCTCTTAGTCAATATTGCATTAATTTCTGCTCTAATCCTTATAATTTCCTCCCTTTTATGAGCTTTGGGCTTGTTTTACTGTCCTTTTTGTAGGAGTTGAGGTTCAGCATTAGGTATTCATCTGATCTCATCCAGTTTTCTTAGTATGGGCCTTTAGTGCTATGAATTTCCCTTATAGAACGGCTTTAATTATGTTCCATAGATTCTTACAAATTGCACTGGCATTATCACTTATGTGTAGAAATTGTCTAATATCTTCTTTAATTTCTTCTATGAACCACTGGTTGTTCAGGACAATTTCCCTTTGTGAGGTTCTTAAAATTTCTTTTATTTATCTCCAATTTCAGGGCACTATGGTCTGACAGTATACAGTATTAACTTCAATTCCTTTACATTTACTTAAATATGTTCTATGACTTGTCGTGTGGCCTATTTTGAAGAATGGCCTGTGTGCAACTGAAAAAAATATGTATTCTCATTTTGTGTTGGAACACTCTGTAGACATCTGTTAAGTCCATTTATTCAAAAGCTTGATTCATTTCCTGGATTTTATTGTTCTTTTTTTTGTCTAGTTGATCTGTTTATTTGTGACTCAAGACCATAGTCTTAAGTGAAGTAAATCAGACACACAAGTTTAAATATCATATTGTTTCTCTTGTGTGAGAAACTAAAAGTGTAAATAAGAAAGAAAATGTAAGACAGATACTAGAAAAAGGAAGAAATTGTTCAAATGGGAAGAGGAACAAGGGAGGCAGGGGAGGAAAAGGAAAGTAAATGAAATTTTAAAAAGAGAATGTAAGAAAAACATGGAAAAAGAGCTTTTGTAAATAGGAACAGAAAGAATGGTTGAAGGAAGGGGAGAAAAATGGGGATATAAAGAATTAAGATATTCCATTTACAGGTAAAATTCCCCATGAGGAGTGTGATCATTATATATGTCAAATATGTAATAATAAACATAAAGCTTAAAAAATAAACACAAAGAGAAATGATTCTAACAGTAGATATTCATCAATTCATAAATAAATAATAGAACAATGCACACTTCTCATAAAGATGCAATTGTATTAACACTATACTTATTTTGAATGATATTATCAATCTTATATTAGTGTTGTTCCTTTGCTTTTATAGATTTATAATCTGGTTTACTAGATTTATAATAGCCCCAATGAAGACTTGATCTATGTCAATAAATCCAACTCCCATTCAGTCTTTGCTTAGCCAAGAGGGACCATGGCTTTCTGTTTCTGCTTCAATTGTATATGCTCACCCTTGGGAAAGAGTTCTTAGGCAAAAAACATAGTGAACTTGGAGTACACCATAAATGTTTCTTTTCTCTTGAGGACTACTATCCATAGTTATTTGTGGCTTGATGCTTAAATACAGTTGCCTCATATATTTTCCCCAGATTTATAGTTATTTGCTCAAGGATAAGCCAAGACCTGTTAGTCTCATGACTAGAAACAGAAGTTAACAGTAATGTTTTTACATGTCACTCTTTATAACATTCTAAAGATTATACCTTTTGCAAATATTGAATTTATGGTGAAAACTTCTAGATAAACTAAAATGTGCATAGGTGCATGCATGTGTGTAATAATATCAGAGGGAGAGAAGCTGAATTGGTTTAAGCATATTTCAGAGAGAAGGAAATCATAAAATGTATTTGTACATTTGGGTTTTTTTGTTGTTGCTTACAGAGGGGACCAGTTGCCTCTAGAATATGAAGTCTTGAACAATGGAAAATAAATCTGATGCTAAAAATCATGACTTTGTATTTATTGCCATCCACTCTTATTTTGGAGTTCTCTAAGTGGATGATAATGTCTGATTAGAGACAATGTTATGAGGGAAAGAGGAAAATCCCAGAGTGAATCCTAAGGAACTGCAATGTTTTATTGTCATAGGAAGAGGAAGCATGAGAGAAAAAGAAAAGAAAGACAGCGCATGATAAAGCACACGATAAAAATGAAATTCTGTAAAGGCTAAGAAATAATTACTCCAGAGAAAAGAGTAGTCCACTCTGCATAAATATGCAAGGAGAGTGAAGTAGAGATTTAGCTCAGTGGTTCTGGCACCTGCCTAGCGAGCACAAGGTCCCTGGTTCGATCCCCAGTAACCACATAGAGCAGTACCGGGCATGGTGGCTCACATACAACAATGGTGAGAGAGAAGAACAGGAATAAGGCCATGCCACATACCACAATGAGTGTGGTGGCTCACACCTGTAATCCCAGCATTCGAGTGGCAAAGGCAGGAGGACTGCTGAATTTGAGGCTTGCCTAGGCTACATAGTTCAGGGCCAGCCTGAACTACAAAGCGAGACCCTGTCTCAAAAAAAAAAAAAAAGCGCAAGGAGATTAAGTAGAAAATGTGAACACAGCTGTGAGACCTAATAACACTTATCACCTTTGCATACATCAGCACCATGGTACTGCATGCTAAGAGGAGAGGGTGTAGAGTCAGATAGAACAGTGCCACACAAAATAGTGCTTTAATGGCTCAATGGTTTGGGAAAAAGCTCAAAACCATGCATAGCAAGACCACCCTTATATATAGGGGTCGGGCAGAAAGTTTTCTCACTGGATTAACACTGCTTTCTTTAACCTTTTCTATTCTACTCTTAATATCAAGCAGATAGATAGGTAGATAGATAGATAGATAGATAGATAGATAGATAGATAGATAGATAGATAGATAGATGATAGATTTTTTTTGAGACAGAGTCTCGCTTTGTAGATCAGGCTGGCCCTGAACTCACTATGTAGCCCAGACAAGCCTTGAACTCACAGCAATCCTCCTGCCTCTACCTCCCTAGTGCTGGGAAGACAGGCATGAGCCACCACACTTGGCTCTGTGGTATGGAATTGATTGCTGGTGGGCATGAGTCACCACATCCAGTATTGTTGTATGTGGTTACCAGGATCGAACTCAGGACCTTGAGCTTGCTAGGCAGGTGCCAGAACCACTGAGTTAAACCTCTAGTCCATCAAGTATATATTTTGAAATGGGGAACTACCATTTTATTCTCAGCAGAAAAAGACATGGAATCTATTCCCAGGCTTCTTATTTTCCCACGCTGTTCTGTTATTGCCCCAGTCTTTACCTTGTCATAGTCTCTGAAGTTGGGAATTTGGTTAGTAAACTATCTTTACCTTTGACTTCATTGTCTTGTCTTTATACTAAGCTTCTGATCTAGAAAGTGACAGAACTGAGGATGGATCTAAGGCATTATTCACACAAGAAGAAAATGACAATTACAGGGATCTGTCCCTATTATTTTCCTTTTATAAAGTTTTTATTCTCATATTTTTCCTTGTCAATTCATATACTTTGGAGTAGGTCAAATTTTCCCATAACTCCAACTTCCCCAAGAGTGTTATGTCATAACCAGAAACTCATTTTTTGTTGATTCATTCCTTATTCATAGAAGCTGAGAGTAAAGTCATTAATTGCTCAATGGTTTTATCGTGCTTTAAAATCTAACCTGTAATAAGCAGCAAAAACAAGAGCATTATGCTAGGTAGATTTAGGATTCATTTATTAACTTCAGTGTGTCTTAATTAAATGTGTAACTGTTATACTCATCACAAGGAGAAATACTCATAAGTGTTGTTTTATATAAAAAGAGCACAGATCTTTACATTTGTTAATAAGTATTTTTTCAATTTTTTTTTCACAGCAGGGATTGATCTTGTGACCTTGTTCTTACAAGGCAAGTGCTGGAACCACTGAGTTAAATTACCAGCCAAATAAACACTTTAGATAGATTCTCTTCTCTTTATGAAGTAGGAAGCAATAACATTTGTTACGAACCAGGAAAATCATGGCTGAGACTGAGGAGAACAGAGTTCGAAAAACAGTGTCCAAAACTAAGACACAGATTGAGTAGAAAAACAACTAGAGTATTTGACATCACTGCTCAGGCAACTGTACTAATACTAGCCTTCTGTGAGTATGTTTTCCCCTAGAGATGATCAGCAGTCTTGAAAGCAGATAGCTAGAATCATGAAAACTAGGATTTTCCCAGGTCACTTAATAAAGTATATACACCAGCAATATGGTGTGGGCTATTATATCATCTCCTTTTCTGCCATTATAGCAAAATGCATAGTGCTGGCTAATACATACAGGAAAGATGTTTATTAGCTCATAGGTCTGAGCTAAACCTCTGCTTAGCTCTCTTGAGGGCCTTCTGGCTACATCACACCATGGTGAGTGGCATCGTGGCAGTACACGTTGAGAGGAAAATATCACAAGGTAGGATAACAAGGAAGAAGATTTAGGAGCCAAAGTCAGTCTTTATGTAGCCATTTGCCTCTTGGGACCTAGTGCTAAAGAAATTCATCATATCCTAGAGTGGTGCCTCCCATGACCTAATTGCCTGCTACTATGCTCAAACTCTAAACCACTCAGCCATCTCAATACAGTTGCATCAAGGCCCAAGGTTCTAGCATATAGACCTTTCTGGAACCCATTTAAATTATAACCAAATAATATCAAGTACTGACTGGAGATTAGTAAAGAAAAGGGTCCTGCACTTGGAGTAAGTGGAGCAGCAAAGGAAAGAGTAAGATGGCAGGTAAAATCAGTAGATAGGCCGATAAACCAGGAGATTCTGCATAGAGAGTGAATGTCAAGAACTGTGGAAGGTTTCAGCTCTTACCTTAAGTGCAGTTTAGCAAATTAGCCTGCAATACTTTTGTGACTTTATGTAGAAAATGATGAATTACAGGATGGAATCACTAAGAAAATTATGACTGTTGTGGTGGTATTCACAGCCCCAGTTTCTGTAGAGAAGACAGAAAGCCCGTGGCATTTTCACCTCTAATAGGTTTACTAAAGAAGAAGCAATATGAATTTATGCTTTGGGATGATTAGAAAATACACATGTCCTTTGCTGTAGTAGAAGAAATTATATTTATTATATTAGATCATGAACATAATTGCCCTGAGTGCTGGAAGGAGATACTATTGCTTTCTTCCAAGATTGTGAGCAAACATCCCTGTAGGTCTGGAAAAACACTGTTTATAGCAAAGTAATTTCTATATCCTCACCCTATTAAAGGTAGCTTAGGGCCATAGGAAAGCCAATAGTTTATTGCAAGATGAGCAGAAATTTGAGAAACCTGTGGAGCATGATTTCCTGACATTGGGAACCTGATTTATAGACTATTTGAAGGAAATAATTTTAGATAACAACTTCCTGGCTTTGATATTAAGATTCACAGCTGGAAGGTAAATGAAGCAAGAGTTGGCCATGTTACTTCCTTCCTAGAAGGATGGCAAAACTTTGAATTGGAAGGAAAAGAAGAATGAATATCTTACTATGTATGGAGAAATTGAAGATATAATGTTTTTAAATAGCAAGGGTTAGAAAAAGTAGAAAGTCACACAAGTATATAATACAGCACAATACAAAACTTGAAATACTAAATATAGTCAAAATAAGAAAATCTTTCTTATTTTAACAAGATAAATGATTTAGACAAAGAAACTGTCTTTTTGAAAGATCATCAATATCCCAACTTTCAAGCTTTAATGGATCTTCCTAGTAGAGATTCATTGAAGATAATCACTTGGAAACCTTATCATTTAAACTTCTTGTATTATGCTATAAGTAACAAAACAAATGAAATTTCCAGGAAACAATCACTACAAGACATGCCAAATTCATCTAATTCTAAAGAAATTCTGGAAGGCTTGCATGCTGTAATAATTCACTCTGTATTATTAGAAAGAAAATAATTCAGTCATTTTATTTTCACATAGAAATGGTAGACCTGTCTCTAAGTAATTGCTCAATATATTTTATTTGTTAAGAATCTAAGCTTTGTAGTTAAAATTTACTTTGGATGTCAGATATGTCACTTACTTTAATATAACTTAAAAAATTAATTTCTCTGTATTTGGCTTTTTCATCAATAAAATAAAATGATGAAGTGAGGAGGAAGATGTTAAAAATAATAATTTTTAATTAACTAGGACAAAAACATAAAGGCCCTGACAACTAGAATATATTTCATAATTTATCATTACCATTGTAATTTTATTACTAAGCTGACATAAGTTCATCTTGTCAACAGATAGATATGATACACCTTGCACATTCAAATCAGATTAACATTTGTTTCTAAGTAATTTGAAGTCAGCCTTGAAACTAGTATCCCTCCTTGAAAGCTACCCTGGAATACTACATAAACAATCAAATCAGCTCAAATGACCTTAGCAAATTAATTTGATTTTGATTTTTAAGAGCCTATTCTTGTTCTTTAGTTTTTGAAATATTCTATGAAGTTGTGGTCCCTGCTCTTAATGAAAGACACAGATTTTTATCTCTCAGAATACTATAGTCCTCAGAACACCTAGTTGATTCATAATAGTTGTGTGAAAGAGCTCCAACACCACATATAGATTCAACCAGAAAAATTTCCATGCTTATTTTGAGATGCTTCTTAAGATAAAAGAAGATTGAATGTGTGTTCAATAAAATTGCAAAATAAAGCAACATTCAGTTTGCCTACTGATAATGGCTTCATTGCTTCACTGAGAATTTGACATTTGAGTTGACCCTGAAAATAAAGATGAACAGGATTTTTTAAAAAGTTATTGGGAAATTTCAAACAGAGAGACAATAATAAACAAAGACATGCATGAACTAACAAGACTATTAAGGACTTGGGAAATGGTGTCTTAGAAAGCCAGATAGTATCAATAGCAGTAGAAATAATAATAATGTAGGGAAGTTGACCCTAAATGGTATGCTAAGGGTTTGATTTCATCGTGAAATGTATGAAAAGTATGGGAGGTGCCAATTAAATTTAAGTAAGAAGTTCACAAACAGATCAATGTGTTATTGAATATTACTGGAATTAGAGTATGTGGTGCATTTAAAGAAAGAGATATTAGGCATGAAGACTCAATGACAATATATTTAGCAAAACAGACTAAATAAATGAATAAATCAGAAATATTAGCAGACTACTGTGACCAACTGAATAGGAGAAATGTAAAGAAAAAATATACAAAGACATTGTTGAAGTATTGATTTTAACATGTTGAATTTTAAAATTCTTGCTGTAATTTCCTACAAAATTCGGTGTGTTTTAGATCTGGTATTGGCTTTTTTTCATGGTGGGCCATACAGCCTCTGTCACAGAATAGCCAGCTCTGCCATTGAGAAAGCAACCATAGACTGTGAACACACATGGTTCTTTTCCAGTAAGACTTTCTTTACAGAAAAAAAAAAGGCCAGCTTGCAGAGCTGTAACTGTAGTGATGCCTAGAGATGTAAATATGGAACAGCTCTTTCAAAACAAAATGATACTTAAGGAGTGAAAACACATGCTTTCTCTCAATAATGAGAAAAAAAAGTAATTAAGGACAATGGAAAAAAGTAGGCAGACATGTAAGAATTCCATCAATAGAGTTGGTCACTGAAAAGAAGTATCAAACTTCCCAAAATAGGAAATGGTCACGTGTATATTCTGAGATAGCTAAAGTTATTCCATCAGAAAGTGAATAATTCAGTCTGTCATACTGAACTTATGTCATATTTTATGATTCCTTACAACAGAACAATTAAGGGAAGGGATTTAGCTCAGTGGTGCTGCTGCCCACCTTGCAAGTGGAAGGTAATGAGTTTGATCCCCAGTACACACAAGAAAAGACAGTAATTAATGAGGTGCAATTATGCATACCTCCACATTAACTATATAACATGTGAGTGAAGAAAGGACTTGCTGTGTAAATATTGCTTGTTATAATGTGATGCTGCCATAAGTGACCATTACACAGGATTCAGTATGGATGTGGTAGGATGGAATGTTCTGGCACTAATTTTGTGTGTTCCACACCAGGTGACAGAGACATCGTAACACAATTTCTAAGCAGTAACACTATTGATCATATGATGTGACCTCATAATAAAATTATGTAGGGAATATTTATAAATTATTCTCTAAATGTCTCTGCTTTTTTTGTGAAAGTATGCCACTGATAGTCCTTATTTTTCATAATGAAATAAGAGAAAATTCACTACAGGTAGTAAACAAATGATTCCTTGTCTGGGACTAATATTCTATTAAAAACACATGTAAGTATTCAATTGGTAAAAGAAAAGAGAATTACTAGATCAATAATGAGGAGCTAGTTGAAATTACACATATTTCCTTTCTGAAGAATGCCCAGTTAATAATCAAAATGTCAAGATTTGCATTGTGTACCTAAAGGAAGATATTATATTATGTCCTATTTGTGGTAATGTTTGTTAAGGACTAAAAGCAACACATAATAAGCAAATAATAATCCCCAATGCTTCATATTCCAAGCCTTGTAAAAAAAAAAAAGAAGAATATTATTCACTAAGGTTGACTTAGCCACAACTCCCATTGGTTTTCATGGGAGTTTTGCCATGGCTGAAGATTACAAATATGGCCCATGTTTCTGGTAATAAAACAGACTGCCCTGTTTCTGTGGGGAAACTGTTAAACCACAGAGTGAAAGAAAACAGCTTCATGTCACTGGAGAAGTCTCCAAGTTGACTTCCATTAAAATGTAACCTTATAGTAGGATGTGGATGATTAGAAAGTACTTAGAATAAGGGACAAAGGTTGTTTTCCCAAAAGAGAAATTGTGTTCAAGTGAACGGAGATATCCCTGGGAAGCTGAAGGATCCTGGCTCCTTTCCCATCCTAACACGTATTTGACTTATCTTCTTTGGCAAGTGTCTTGCAGGTCTTCCCTCTCCTGGAGGCCCTTGTCCAAATCGAGCTCTGGACCTTGGTCATCTCACAGCTGGACCACAGTTACCTTTCCTTCCTGCAATCCCTGCTTTCTGCCTTTCACCTCCTCAGTCTCTCGTACTTTCTTGCTCAGGTTTGCTTTGTTCCTTACTCTTTCTGTAGTGCTCATCCCCGTACAGTGGTCAGTAATTTCCCATCTTTATTCTCACAAAAGCCACTTTTCTTAGTTCTGGCTTTTGCTCCTTAGTGAACAACCACACCCTTTTTCTCTGAGTAGGGAGACTGATAAATGTAATGGAGAGTAAGTGTCTGGAGAAGTCAGTTCCTCTGGTTCCCAGAGGGTTAAAAAGTGAGTGTCTCACTGGGTTGTGATTCTGTAAAAAGGCAGAAGGCAAGCGTCATGAAGTAATTTGTCAGCCACCACCCTTCTTTTTATTTTAATGTCAAAGAGGTGTTTCTTCTTGGCTTCATTACCCAAAGTCATTATGCTTTTTGTTTCTCTACATAATTAAAACTGAACTGAATTAAAATTGATTCATAATTAAAATTGACATAGAATGGAATTTTGAGGTAATATAGTGTGTAGTTTGAAAAACTCACAGTTTTCACAGCAGAATTAAATTGCTTTCATCCAGGTAGCACTTTCTGAGGACTGCTCCTTCTGTCTCTTGTGCTAGTCCTGAGAGGTCACATGGGGTCATAAGATGCCACAAAAACATTGCACCATGCTTGTTTAAAGCTGAGAAAACCAAGGCCCAGAAAGTAGCAGCTACAAATGATACTGGGATTTAAATATCTTGATTCTGATCTAATTTCTTCTGTTATGGGTTGTACACCCATTATTTCTTATTCATTTGTGAAACCACCTATCCAAATTGAATGTCTTTGTAGTCGTTTTTTGAAACAGGGCCTCACTTTGTAATTCAGGCTGACCCTGAACTCACTATATAGCCCAGGCTGGCCTCAAACTCCCAGCAATCCTGCTTCTGCCTCCTGAGTGCTGAGATTATGGGCGTGAGCTACACACCTGGCACTGTGGTATTTGTTACTGGGTATCGAACTCAGGATCTTGTGCTTGCCAGGCAGATGCCAGAACCATTGAGCTAAATCCTTGCCCCTCTGTGGTAATTTTTTACCACCAAATGGAGTTTTGTGATGTTTGTGCAAAATAGCTCAGATTTTCTCCAGTCACCAAACCAGTAACACACATTTAAAAGTTTCCTTAACCCTATTGATTATTTGGATAATCAATGATAATAATGACTCTTCATAAGAAACACATGAATAGATACCTACCTTTTAAATATGTGCCTACTGGATTAAATTTATAGAGTTTTTTTTTTTTTTTGAGACAGGGTCTCACTTTGTAGTTCAGGCTGGTCCTGAGCTCACTATGCAGCCCAGGCAAGCCTTGAACTCAGCAATCCTCCTGTCTCTGCCTCCTGAGTGCTGTGATTATAGGCATGAGCCACCACACCTGGCTAACTTTACAGAGATTTCTAAGAAATATTTACATGACAGAAAAATAGATATTTGGATAGGAATAGTTTCTTGTCTGGCCAGTCATTCATATTGTGCTCAGGACACAAGGCAAGACTACATATGGATATTGATAGACCATGCACTGAATATTTTAGGCTCTAAGTCAAGTTAAACCAACACTCATCCTCAGTTCCCGGCCCCTTGCCTACTGCTGCCCTGCTCCTATGATTGATCTCACTTTCTTAAGACTTGAGGAGTTTTGGGCTGCATGTGGAACAGACCTGTTCTTCAAAAGGGTGTGAATTGAGTATGCTCCCAAAAATCTTAAATGGGTCTAAATCCTCTAGAAGTAAATGAGACTGACCTACTTAAATTTCCTCAATGACCTGGCAAATTTCTTTTATTCCCCATTTCTCATTTCTCTGACTCAGGGATTTCCTGATACATATACTCTCTAGACTACTCCCTTGTTTTTGTTTTTGTTTTTGTTTTCTGAGACAGGGTCTCGCTTTGTAGTTCAGGTTGACCCTAGGCAACCCAAGCAAGACTCAAACTCACAGCAGTCCTCCTGTCTCTGCCTCCTGAGCGCTGGGATGACAGGCATGAGCCATCACACCCTGCACTATAGTATGTGGTTACTGAGGACTGAATTTGGGACCTGGCGCTTGCGAGACAGATGCCAGAACCACTGAACTGAATCCCCAGCCCAGGATTTTCTGATGTTTCTGATTAGATATGAACAAAAAATACATGCTTTGTTTAATAGAAACGTCCTAATAGTGAAATTAAATATGGAGGTTTTTAAAGTGTTGGGGCTACACAAATTTTAAAAGCAATTAGAAAGAAGGCTTGTGTGTTAAATCTTTTGCTACAATTGACACAAAGAATTGTTTTTAAAAATACAGCCTGCTTTTTAAAATAAACGACATTCAAAGTTAGTTTCTTCTGACCAAATCACATGTAAGATTATCACTCATAACTACAAGGGAAGTTCTCAGAAATCCTCTATTCCTCAAATCACACTATTTCATAAAATATGAATTCCCTCAACTATTAGCTAAATTCAGTAGCCAATATGGGCATTTAAAAACCTTTAGATACACCATGGAATTTATAATAGAAGAGACAGTTCTGCATCTGTAATGTTTCCGCTCGTGCTGTTATTTTCCACTGACAGGTAAGAGTGAGGTTTTGACACTCTTAATGTAACTTAGGGTGTTAATCTTATAATCACGCTGTCAGCACTTTCTGTCTGAGTGTTAATGACCACCTTTCAGCCACTCAGAGGCTCTTGCCAATAAAAATAATACCGGCAACCAGCCAACCAGAAGTTATGCAGCTGCCTTTTTTTTTTTTCTCATTTTTTAAAAGCTATGAATAAATTTGTAAAAAGTATCAGCTTTGGAGGTGGAAACCTACCTCAATGCCTTACTTGCCTACTGCTGTAGTGGACTCCCTGCCTAGTAATAAAATTCAAACTTTGCCTTTGGTCTAAGTTTTCAAACTACATTGGAAGCACTGAAAGTTTTCTTAATTTTCACCGAATAGTCCAAGAAAAATGCCAATCCAACTGTAGATGTAGAGCTTCTTTGCTTTTCACCAGACTGAAAGTCTCAACCACTAGCATGTCACAGAGAAGCTCCATGGAACCAGTGCATTCAAAAGCAGCAACTAATAGTCAAAGTCTACTTATTGTTCAGTGGGAGCTTTTTAGCATTCCTCCTACAGAGATGTTGAAATGAGACAGATTAAAAGAAATGACAATTATACAAATTTCTATACAAATTTCTTTACCTGACCCTTCATTGGATCATACATTGCCCTTCAAGTTTTGCCACTTTTGTTAGTCATCACACAATTGCAAACCTAGGTATTTTAGTATATGTGCTGCTGAAGTGAGCACATTGCAAACCTAGGTATTAAAAATGAAAGTTGATTGTGTGAAAGATTATCTGACCAACTGACCATCTGATTCTGTAACATTCATTTCACTCTTGAGTTTTGTTTTTTCCCTCCCATTCATAAGATACCTACTGGGGTTTGAGAACTTCTGGTCTGTTAACAGCTACCTTTTAGTGCATCAAGCTACACCCAACAACCCTATGTTTGGAAATTCTAAATTTGCTGTGTGTGTATATGTGTGTGTGTGCGTGTGTGTGTGCACACCTACATACATGCACTCATGCACAGCTATGTGTTTGTAACAGCTTTGGTACAGAAGTAGTTCTGTAACATATAATTTCATGTTGAGATATAATTTCATGTTGAAAAATGAATAATTTTTCCCAGTGGAATGCCTATTCATACAATTATAACCACAAAGATCAGTATGAAAATCTAACAAAAAGTGAGCTGAATTTCTTGCTTTTCTTTCACTTTAACTGATATGCCTTTTAAATCTACCCTGTGTTAAGTTTTAAAAGAAGTGACATCCATGTAATAGAACTATGAGTAGTATTGAAGGAAACCACAAAGAATTGACTGATTTATTTTCTGTTAAGAATAAATCTGTCATCCTTTTCTTTTCAATCATAATACTTTTAGATGGTGTTTTATTTTTCCTAATGGCACACTACACATGGAAAATATATTTCCAAGAAATAAAATCCAAAGAAATTCACAATATCCTCTTCTCATTGAAAGCTAAGTGAAATGTATCAGCAAAACTTTCCTTGGGTTTGGCTGTAAAACAGAGAAAACAATGAAGCTCAATTGTAGAAGTTTAGAAGCTCAGTTTTATGGTACATGGGTCACATACTTCTCTAAAAGAAATTCCTTTTCCAAAATGTTGATTAAAACAGGCTGAAACTAAAATTGGAAGCTATAGAACCCAGTTAAGTTTTTAAAAATGAATGTTAATTCAAACAAGTTTTTATTTGTATTATGTTTTGCTTAGAAACAGAAGGTAGAAATAGGGGGAAGAACTGAGT
Organism: Thryonomys swinderianus; assembly: GCA_004025085.1. Classification (NCBI taxonomy): domain Eukaryota; kingdom Metazoa; phylum Chordata; class Mammalia; order Rodentia; family Thryonomyidae; genus Thryonomys; species Thryonomys swinderianus. The sequence goes on from PVIC010009777.1 coordinate 26,328, forward strand.
AGAAAATTATGATACACTCAAGTGTTTATTTCCTGTGAAATCTTGACATCTGTCTTGAAGAAAACATATAGAAACCAATATTAGTTCTAGGATTCAGATTTCTCAGATGGTACAATTTCATTGACATTGTGGAGTATATAGATAATGTGGCTTTAGTCTTTTCTTAAAGATTTGTTCTTTCCAGTAAGAGATATATGTGTAATTTCTCTTGACTTTAATTTTATCTATATTGAAATGTTGTTAGATGAAATCTCTCACTTCCTTCTGAAGACAGTGTTTTAATTTTTCAGTCTTCAGGGTTCTAGGAGAAAGGGTTGGAGAATTGTAAAAGTAGACATTCTTTGAGTAAAAACAGGTGATATGTAGGTGTTTGTCAATGAGGTGAGGATTTAGGGTTACGCTGAAAAACTACTTGAACCACTGTGGCTGATAGGTGATGCTAGGTTTTCAACTCAATGCTCAACAATACAGAATAAAACAAAGTACTGTAGATCATTATAAACAGTTGGAGACACAGTTAAATGATCTCTAAAATCTTTTCCCATTATATGACTTGTGCCAAACTAAAAATCACTTTATTCTTCAAAGAAGTTGTATAACTCTATCAAATATATATTTTTTCTAAAAATATGAGAATTTGAAATTTTTCTCTCATTTTAAAATTTTTGTTTAGTTTTAAATTAAATTCTATTTTAATTTCCATGTTTATTCACTGCTCAAGTGCATAATCACTAATCTGAAAGAGGTCTTTTTGAAATAGAAAATATTCAAAGGGAAAAGGGGTAAGTGTAAATAAAGAAGGAAAAGAAAAATTTGATGGTTAAAACAAAGAAGCAAAGCTTATGTGTATGGGGGTGGAGGGGTTGGAGGACAGGCATGGGAATGTGAAAAAATAAGAATTAAGTTTTGCCATATGCTGGTACAAATTCTCAGTGTTGAGTGTGATCATGATGTGCATATAAAATGTACCAATAAAATCAATTTAAAAAGAAGTCTATGATAAAATTTATGTGAACATTGCAGTGCCAAAATCTGAAGTTTCTTGAGTGCTAAAATACCATAAGTAGAAATTTTCTCATTATAAAATTTGTTTTGTGTATAAATTACTATAAATATACAAGATTACTTTAGGCTTTGTGTAGAACATGTACATGAAACAAATGAATTTCAGTTTTAGACTTGGATCTTGTACCTGAGATATCTTATATATCTGCAAATAGTCCAAAATTTCAAGTCCTCTGAAATCTAGCACATCTCTGGCCTACAAGTATACCAGTTAAGGGATTTTCAACCCATGTTAATAAAAGGTACAATGAAGCTTTGTCCCATAGGCATATATTGATATACAAGAAATAGATGGTTACAAATATACAAAAGAGATGGTACTCACAACACTGAAGTTTTGTTTGTAAGCAAAAAATGTGACTTTAGGTCAACCTTCCAATAAGTGACTCCATGTGAGTAACAGGAGGAAGCTCAGGGTTAGAAGGAAGGCTGGATATAAGCACCCTCCCAACTGCCCAGAAGCTGAGTAACTCAGTGTCTCCACAGCAAGCATGGCTTAGTATCTTCTAGGGAAGGAAGAAAGCCCAACTCACCCCCTTGATTCATGCTACTCAAACTTCCCTGTCCTTGGCTTTGCCAGTGTGGTGAGAAATTGTAAATCTGTCTAATGGTCTTCAACCAGCATCTGAAGGAGGAAGGCTGGCACTTTCAATAAGCAGAACTATATCTCAAATTAAATTGTGCTGGGTGGCCAAAACACTAAAATCTATCATAGTTATATTTATCTTTACAGGCATGATGCTTTTCCACCCGGGCAAGGAAACTAATGTAAAAATGTGATAGGTAATGAGAAGAGCAAAGGGGCCGAGAGGGAGAAACTTATGTTTGTAGATACTCTAAAACCAAACAGATGAAGTCTTATGCTAGCGAAATCAAATAACAGCAAAACATTAATGACTCAGAAGTTATAGGTTGAAGTCACCAGGGACAGACTAAACAGGTGTTAGGACATTTACGGAGGCTGATGACAGTTTGCCACTAATTAAACCATTAGCAGAGAACTCTGCAGCATTTTGGCAACACTCAACCTGCTCAGCTCAGTTCCTCACACCTAGTTTTAGAGGAGTTCTTTTGGTTTCTTTTTATCATTAAACAAACTGTACCTAATTAGCAGTTACCTTCTCAAGTTTGCCAAACATAGCTTGGCAGTTCATCTAACTAAACACAGGATAAACTAAGAACAAACTTTAAGAAAATTACTTTATGATCTTTTCTTAAATGTATTAGATGGAAATTAAAAAGCAAAACAAAGCAAGGAAAAAAGCAAATTATCTGTAAACATATCAAAGAGTGATTTTCAGAACTTGAGAACCCTTTAGGGAGTTATGAAAATTGAAAAAAAAACATGTATATTGAGATTTAAAATAGTATATATTATACCCAAGGTTATTTTATCCTCTTACATACATGAACATTTAAAGTAGCAGTAGGACATCCAACTATATTTCAAAGTGTACTGCTATAAGCAGAAAACAAAGCAATTTTTTTCTTCACGCAGTTGACTTAACTAAAAAAGTTTTTAATTTCTCAAATCTTACAATCTGAAACAAAAACTGACTGGTGACATCACTTACAGCAAAGTAAAGGTCTGGAAGACAGAACTTCATGAAACTGGCCAATAAACTGATACATGCTCAGGAAGAGTATGTGGTCAGGGCTGGAGAAAAATGAAACTGGCCCTAGACCTCAGAATGTATTTAAGGGACGTAAGCATGATTTTGCAGAAAACAACTAAACAAGACCAAATCCAGGAATCCCTGGTTGTGCAAGATAGTGGAGAAGAGTTTGAAATTAGAGAATGAGAAGGGGTTTTAGTACGAGGAAAATAGCAATGTGAACATTCCAGGGAAAACAAAGACAGACAAGAGTGTGATGTCAGACCTATCTGGGAAGCAGAGTTCTTAAGGGTCAGAATCCCAAGAGGTGGGCTAGGAGAATCCAAACTGGGTAAAGAATGACTAGGCAAGGACACTTACAGCCAGCCCTGAAAGGCACAGAGAAGGAATGTAGACATACCCAGACTTCAAGTCACGGGACCTAACAGGACAGTAGGCTTACCTTTTAAATCATGTAGGTCTTAAAGGGATTTGCAAAAAGTATATGTGTATCTCTATGTTTCTTTGACATGATGAACACTGATAGCTTTCAAATAGAAGCAGACATCAAGTAAATTATAGAGAGCAGAAAATGTACTGCCAAAGCAATGAAAGAACCCACAGTTACACTAATGATGTAATTCAAATAAAAAATATGACTTTTTAAAAGAAATAAGTGGCATTATTTAATCAAGAAACTGAATGAAATGTCAGCCCATCCTGTGCTTCTGCTGCTCATAATCTAAATTCAGTTATTAAAATCATCAAACAATGTGTCTGGTTAAAAGTCAAGGCAGCCACTTGCAATACAATCTTCCCCTTTTTCAAACTGAAAGAGTATATAGGAGAGAAAAAAGTGAAGCGGGCCCATGACCTATTTCCATTACTTAACTATATTTTGAAATATGGAAAGCACAATGAGGTTAAATATCTTTTCAAAGAAGCCACAAAGTTATAGCCTATGAAAAGGAGTCCCAAAAAGCAAGGAGATAATTTGCATCTCAAGAACTCAGTACTGGAGGTTAATAATTTGTCAAAGAATCCAAGACAAGATAGACCTGAAGACAGGACTGTTTAGAAAATGTTTATGGAACAATTATCCTCTCACGCATCTATACCCAAGCAGTCTCCCACTGAATAGTGCTACATGAGCATTTCCTATACAGCAAGACAGTAAAAAAACTTCCTTTGTTTCTATGTCCTACCAGAATTTGTTTTGGGGTTTGTTGTTCTTGTTCTTGTTTTGTCTTTTTTACAATAATCATTCTAATTATGGTCTTCATTTTGATATCTAACATGGTTAGTGATACTCAGTTTTTATTAAACCCTATTTACCACTGATATTACATCTTTTTTCTTTGAGACAGTGTCTCAGTGGCATGTAGTTCAGGCTGGCCTTGAACTCACTATGTAGCCCAGGCTGGCTATGAATTCATGGTAATCCTCCTCCCTCAGCCTTGCAAATAATTGGACTATGCTTGTATTACTTCTTGTGATAAACATTCATATCTTGTATACATTGCTCATTTCTTACTTTGTTTTAAATTTTTGTTTTAAGTAATAAATTATATGAAACCATAGGTGTCCCAAGTATGCCTTCTAGAATGTGAACTCACTTCTTCTGCATTAGTAACACTTCTATCAACTCTTTGTTAAATCTTGATGATAAAGAGAAAAGAAAACAAAGTTAAACAAAGCTAAAGAACTTCATAACATATTTGTTCACATCACTCTTGGAAGCAGAATAGCTAATTAAATCTCGACCATGAATTTAGTTAGGCTTTTCAGTTTGTCCATTTCCTTGCATGCTTTAAATGTTCTTGATGATACTGATGAATATAATCACATCTTTTCTTGGACTTTACCCATGACTTCATTTTGAATTTATTGCTTCTCATTTCTTTTTAAAAAAGTATTAGTTTTCCATTCTTACTTGGAGGATGTAACACATTAAGTAGGGTGGAAACAAACATTTTGTAGTATTGGCCAAATCTATTCACAGTTTTCATATGCTGCCCATCTGGACTTTAAAAGTCTGAAGTTCATATTGAATTGAATAAAAGAAAGATACGTGCAATGAAAGCTTATTTTCCAAGGAGTTGCCTTTGTACTTGAGGATGTTCTGCTTCCTCAAGAATGTCATTAAATGTCATCCTGATCTTCTTTAAAGCAATAAAAATATGTGGGCTTTAATTTCCACCTGGTGCTTGCTAGGCAGGCACTGGAACCACTGAACTAAATCTCCGGCCCAGAGACATTTTTTAATGAGCTCAAAATAAGATCACTTGCAGCAGTTTAAGTTTATGTTGCTTTTTCTCTTTAAAAGGGAGACATTTAGAATGGAGAATAATCTGAGAATCATCTTCATATGATAGGTAAAAGCAAGAAGAAAATGTAAAAAAAGGAAGGTATTATTTACAAAACTGGTCTATTCTAAGCAAACTGGTTGCTTCCATACATTAGCACTACTTGGCCTTTAAGCCAGGTTTCTGAAGTAGACATTACATCTACCCCACCTGTGCTAAGACAGGTTCACAGAGTGAGAGGGCAGCAGGTGTTGTGGTAGAAGCTGTGGTGCTAATAGAAATGTTAGAAGTATAGTTTCTTAATTGCTGCCATTCAATCAGCAACAGTGTGTGCTAGGGATAGTGTCAAAACTTTGAATGCCCTTCTCTACATGTATGTAATGGAATTGATAAATAAAACTTTCAAAGAAAAGCACATAGTGGTAGAAAAGAACTGAAAATACAGCTTTGGAGAAGAGCTCACTTTGAGAAATGGAGCTGAAAGGAGTCAAAAAATCAAGGGACCTAATGACTGAAAAACGAAAATGTATCAAACAGATGCTTCCATATAGTAAGCAGAGAAGGAAAGAGAATAAAAGAATTGCTGAAATTTTTGAGAAGCTCCACTAAGGTACAGCTGAGGTCATGAAAAATAAAATCTTGATTTTTTTCAAGTTATATTGTTAATTGTCTCTATTCTGTATCTTAAGCTATCTAAGATATATTGAATCCTCTTTGAAAATTCTTTCCTCTTTGAGGTCAAAATGTTTGTTTGAATTTGACTATGCCCCGCTTGAAATGGTAGGTATGGTACTACTTTTCAACATCAGATTACTCTTTCTCCACCTTGCTCCTTTCTGTCTCTCTCTCTCTGCCTCTCTCTGTCTCTCTGTTTCTTTTTCTTTCTCTCTCTCTCTCTCTGTCTCTGTCTCTATCTCTCTGTCTCTCTGTCTCTGTCTCTGTCTCTCTCTTTCTGTCTGTCTTTCACTCTCTTTCCTTTTAGGTCTGATAATCCCATTACTTTACCTATAGGAACACATAGGCACTCAACAGAGGCCTAGGTAGTCCCATGGAAGTGCTCTTAGGCCAACAGAAGCTATACTAAAGTTTACTCAAGGCTCAGTGCAGGGATTGAAAAAAAATGTTCATGAAGAGAATTTTTGCAGTTCTTTTTTAAAAATTGATTTTATTAGTACATTTTATATACACAACATGATCACAATTAACATTTAAAGTTTGTACCAGTGCATGACATTACTTAAACATGTTCTTCTGGACTGTTGATTGCTACAAAGTTCTGTTCCTCATGTCTTCAGACAACAGAAAATAGTTGTCAAAGCCTATTATTTTAATTAAGAATATTTAGGAACCAACAGAGTTCCCAGGTCATGAAACAACTAGTTTCAGATTCCTTTTACAGAACTGGTATAATTAATCCACCAAGATCAATAAATAGTCTACCTGAAGAGTGAAAACTTAAAATTAGTGAACCAATAGAGAGGGGAAAATTCCATGCAGAGGGTTTCTATAAAACCAAAGCCATTACCCTGGTCATAATGTACACCTAAAGTGAACTAATAAATCCAGTTAAGTAAAAAACAAAGCCACAAAAGATTCACATTTTTTTTATTGATAAATCTAACTTCAAGATGACCTTTTTTAATATTTTAATTTTACTTTTAGGAAACAATTTATCATTTGTACCTGACATCAACCCCATGTTCTGTACTTGTCTTCAGTCGTGTGTAATATCCAGTTCAGCAACACTGGAATACAGCTCTTGCCATCTCAGTGTCAGACTTTGTCCTGGCACTGAGGCAGTACAGGTGTTCTATTAACCTTTCCCCTTCAAATAGCTGGAGTTTACAGGAAACATTTATACTGCTGTAACTCTTACATATTAAATACAAACAGAAGAAATTTCATTTTTCTCTCTTTTATGATATCTCTTCTAAGGAGGAAAGTAAACAAAATCTTAATCAGAATATTAAGATACAGCAGAAAAGATGTGGGACAGATCCGGCAAAAGTTGAAGGAAGCACCCAGGTTCTATGTATCCGGAGGAGGAAGCACCTCCCCCACGATGGGAGTCTATCACACAGTTCAATGTATTCATAAGGTTATGTAGACAAATTTGCACACCACTGAATTGGTCAAGAGCCACCAAGCATGGCTGCGCACAAACGCACATGGACTGAGACCCGGCATAAGCAGAAGGCTTCAAGCAAAGTATCTTCGCTGCTTTTTACAAGAGAAAGGCCCAGCGCCTGTGGGCTCTGTGCTCTGAAAAGGGATCCTCAGAGTCAACTGCCATGTTTCAGCTTTCAAAGTTTTCTCTCTTTTCTTTAGTCCCTATGTTAGTTATCTCTCATTGTTGTGGCAAAATATTTCACACTCAAAGTTAAAGGAAGAAAAGTTTATTTCAGCTCAAATTGTAGAGGTTTCAGTGTGTAGTCAGCTGGCTTCAAGGCAAGGCAACCTGGCAAAGGAACGTGGCAGAATGTATCGAGCTGCAGCAGCCGCAAGTCTGCCTTCCCTCTCTCTGCCTTTATTTTCCACCCAGGTTATAAGCCCGTTGTTTGGTGCCACCCACACCCAGGGTGAGGCCTCCATTATCCACACACATAACTATCCTAATTCAAATCATTGGGGTAATTTAGTACCACACAACCTTAATTCTGCATCACACACCCTGGATCCAGCAAGCTTCCCAAAGCTAATGAGGCTTTGACAGGACGTCTAAATATAAACCATAATACCCCTTACTTAAATTTAGTGCTAAAAGATAAAAATCATACTATGAAAAGGAAGCGCATTGCATACAAGCTCCTGGTTTACATTATACAATGGAAGAGCTTGCTCATTAAAGGTATCAAACTAATAGGAACCAGTCTGTCAGCTGCCAGGTTGTTAGATGCTCTTGATACTGCTAATTGTACTACTTTAGTCAGAATATTGTACCACTTGTAATCCATTGTTCTTCACTGTATGACAACACTATTATTGCCTGGGGTCCCCACCACCACCATAGTCCAGGACCAAATGACTAGGTGCTGATCTAAATAGATAGCAGCCTCTCATTCTCAGTAGATCAGGAAGATAGGATCTTTGAATAAACACAAGGACCAAAAAACACCTACATCTAGAAGACATCTCTGAGAAACACACATTTTCTAGAGAAACTTCAATATTAATGCTATAGATATCTGCCAAAAAAAAATCTATGAGGAACAACTCACAAAACAAAATAAAATTTTAAAATAGAAAATGTCAAGATGTTGAAGCAAAATGCAACCCAAGACATTCAGCCACCCAGGAAAAATACAGAGGATGAGACAGAGGAATTGGAAGCAACATACCTGAAATGATAGCTGCAGAAGTAATTTACCAGATAGAAAAAGCTACAGGGAAAGTAATCTTTCAGATTAAAAAAAATGACAATCAAAATTAAAAACATCATCAATGAATCTAGAGTCAACACAGATCAAAAAATAAAGGAGCTTAAGAAAATGATGAGAACCACAAATGCCAATAAGAGAAAGACATACAATGCATTAATCAGCCTCAAATAGATATTCAGGAGATTAAAAACACTGTTGAAAATATAGGCAATCGTTTTAACTTAGGTGGGACAGAATTTCAAATCTAGTTAGCAATCATAATAAAAGGTTTCTGAAAAACAGCAAAATCTATGAAAAATCAATCCAACAATTGCAAGAGGATGTAAAGATAATATAAGGTTGACTGGAGTCAGTGAAAGAACAGGACACAGTGCAAATGCTACATAAAAAAAAAAAAAACTATTCACAAGTGTAATGGCAGAAAACTTCCCAAAATGAAAAAAGAATTTACATACACATAAGTGAGGCATACAGAATTCCAAATACCCATGACCCAAAGTAAATCTAGGCCAAGGCATACATAATCAAGAACCCAAAAAGTCAGCACAAGAACAAACTATTAAAAGCTGCTGGAGAAAAGAAACAAATCACTTATAAAGGAAAACCTACTGGAATCACAGAAGACCTCTCCACACAAACCATTAAGGCAAAGAGAGAATTGAGTGAAGCATTTCAAAGCCTAGAAGGACAGTATCAAACTCCAGGCCAGATTGAGGTACCCTGAAAAACTATCAAAATCAATGGAGAAATAAAATACTTCTATGATGATCAACTGAAAAAATACAGAACCAACAAACAGCTCTATAAAAGGTTCTGAAGGGCATTTTGAAAAAGGCAATGAAAACTACAATTCCAATAATATAAATAAAAAGAAGCCACTAGGCAGGGTAAACAATTAAATAGAGGGGAAAGACAAGGAACAAACAGCAAGAAAATAATCTGACAGAGATAAATTTGGGCAGATACATATCAGTTACCACCATCAATGTAAATTATCTTAATTCACCAATCAAAAGAAACAGAATGGATTAAGAAACAAGTTCTAAAAATATTCTGTATACAAGAAACACATTTAACTCAAAAAGAAACTCATACACACTGGAAATTAAAGGATACAGTACAGCCCCTGCCTGAGAAGTTCGAGGCCTTGTGTTTGATTCCCAGTAACAAAAAGGAGGAAGAAGAAGAAAAAGAAGGAGGAAGAGGAGGAGGAGAAGAAGAAGGAGAAGATCAAATAATGAAAAAACAAAAAAGAGTAGTTGTAGCTATTCTATTTGCAGACAATGTGAACTTGAAAGTAAGACTGATCAAATGAGACAAAAAAATGTCACTACATACTTAACATACTTATTAAGGGAAGACTACAAGAACAGATAACAATTATAAATATCTGAGCACCAAATATAGCTGCACCAAACTAATAAACATTAATGGACATGAAAAATCTAACAAACATGCACATAATTTTAATGGAAGACCTTCATACTCTGCTGTCACAAGTAGGCATTCATCAAGACAATAAATCAACAAAGAAATATCAGAACTGAAACAAATTGGTGAACAAATAGACTCGGTATATGTCTACAGAGAATTCCATCCCAAAATATCAGAATACACATTCTTCTCAGCTGCACATGGGACATTCTCCAAAATAAACCACATCCTAATCCAAAGAACATGCTTAAGCAAATCCAAAGGAACTGAAACTGCTGCATGTATATTAGCTCATCACAGTGTGATGAAAATGGAAATCAATGGCATAAGAAACCACAAGAACTCCATAAACATATGGAAATTAAATAACACTCTCCTGAATAACCAATGCATCAAAGGTGAAATTAACAAAGAAATTCAACAGTGTCTAAATTTAAATGATAATGCAGACACAACAAAACCAACTGGTGGAACACAATGAAAGCAATCTTAAAAGGAAATTTATAATGGTGAACTCTGACATCAGATAAATAAAGTTCAAATAAATAATGTTGAAACTCAAATTTCTATAAAAAAGAAGAACAAGTTAAGCCCAAAGCTCACATGAGGGAAGAAATTATAATGATCAGAGCAGAAATTAATTATACTTAAAAATTACCAACAAAGAAAAGCCCAGCTCCTGATGGCACCAATGTTGAATTCTAAAAGAAATTTAGAGATCTACTGTCAGTTCTCTCAAACTCTCAATGAAATAGAAAGGAAAACCACACTACCAAAATCATTCCTAGGAGCAAGTAACACCCTGATACCAAAACCAGAAAACAATCCAACTAAAAAAGAAAACTAAAGGTCAATCTTCCTAATGAAAATAGATGCAAACATCCTCAATAAGATACTGCCAAACAGAATTCAACAAATCATCAAGACACTATAAGTAAGACTCATTCCAGGGACACAGAGAAGGCTCAGTGCATGCAAATCAGTAAGTATAATACACCATAACAACAAAGCTAATGACAAAAATCACTTGATCAGGCCAGAGATTTAGCTCAGTGGTTCCGGCGCCTGCCTCGCAAGCACAAGGTCCTAAGTTCGAACCTGGTAACCACATACAATGCTGCACGTGGTCACTCACGCCCACCAGCCATCAATGCCACATACCACAGTGCCGGGCGTGGTGGCTCACGCCTATAATTCCAGCATTCATTCGGGAGGCAGAGGCAGGAGGATTGCTGAGTTCCAGGCTTGCCTGGGCTACATAGTGAGCTGAGGGCCAGCCTGAACTACAAAGAGAGATCCTATCTCAAAAAAAAAAAAAAAATCACTTGATTTTTTAGTAGACACAGGAAAAGGCATTTGACAGAGTCTAAAATCCATTCAAGATAAAAACTCTACATAAAATTGGAGTAAATGGTCTTTACCTCAAACTGATAAAAGTTATCTATGACAAAACAACAGCCAACATAATAAATACTAAGTGATCAAAAAACATTTCACTCTAAAAATCAGGAACAAGATAGGATGTCCACTATCTCTACTGCTATTTAACATAGTTCTGGAGACATTACCCAGAGCAATTAGACAAGAAAAGGAAATTAAAGCAATAAACATAAGAAAGGAAGAAGTTAAATTGGCATTATTTGCAGCTCACATGATTCCCTATACAGAAGACTCCAAAAACTCCACCAAAAACTTCTCGATTTAATAACTGAATTCAGTAGCGTGGCTGGATATATAGTCAACACTCAAAATCAATAGCATTCTCATACACAAATAACAAATTGCCTGAGAAAGAAATTAGGGAAACTCTGCCTTTCACAGTAACATCCAAAAAAAATTAAATACTTAGGAATTAATCTAACAAAGGATATAAAGGACCTATACATTGAAAAATACTACTCTCTGAAAAACTAGATCAAACAGATATTGGAAAATGGAAAGAACTACTGTGTTATAAACAGCATGAGGCTGTAACAAGCAGACCTGAGGGCCAACGGAACAGACTAGAAGAGGCAGAAACAGCCCCAAATATACCCAGTCTTCTCATCTGGAGGAAAGATGGCCTCTCTTAACAACTGACGCTGGAAAAACTGGCTTTCTACATGCTGGAGTCTAAATCTACACTCATGTCACTCACCATGCACTAACCTGAAATCAAAATGGGTCAAAAATCTAAACATTAAAAAAGAAACACTAAATCTACAGGAAAAGAGAACGGATGAAGCTTTTGAGGACTTAGAGGTAGGCAAAGACTTCATGAAGAAAACAGACTGCAAGGGAAATAATACAAAGAATTAATAACTGAGATCTTGTCTTTTTCCACCAAAAAGATATCATCAAGACACTAAAGAGACAACTCACAGAGTAGAAAAAATTTCAGCCAAGAGTCTGCCTGTAAAGTATTAAAATACATACAAAGTATTGAAAAACACAGATACCCCACATTAAAAGACCCAATCCCAAAACTGGCATCTAAAATGAATAGACATTTCTCAGATGAAGAAATACAAACAGCAAAAAAAAAAAAAAAAAAAAAAAAAAAAAAAAAAAAAAAAAAAAAAAAAAAAAAAAAAAAAAAAAAAAAAAAAAAAAAAAAAAAAAAAAAAAAAAAGAAGAAAAAATATTCATCACATCTGGTCACTCAAGAGATGCAAATGAAAACAATGCTGAGATCCACCTCACTCCAGAAAGAATAGCTGCTATCAAGAAATGGACTACTAACCTGTGCTGGTGGGGCTGTGGGAAGGAAGGAACCCTTCTCCACTGTTGGTGGTCAAGTGTGCCTCAGCTATTCCCCTTTGGGGTATCTTCCTGCAAGAATTAAAAGCATGATACCTCAGCTATATCTGTGTGCCTATGTTTAGAGAGACACAGTTTGTAATGGCTAAACCTTGGTAATAACCCAAATGCCCATCAACTTATGAATGGATAAAAAGAAAGATGTAGGGTTTCTTATATGGAGTACAACAATGGAGTACAACTCAGCCATTAAGAAAGATAAATTTGAAATATTTAGCGCTAAATGGATGTAGCTTGAGACCAAACTCTTATGTGAAATAAATTGGGCACACATGTATAAATATCACATTGTTTTATGGTGCCACAAACTGGAAGGGTGAATAACGACCAAAATATATAATAGAAGATATCAGATAGGAAGAAATCATTCAAAAGGAAAAGGAAACTAGGAAGTGGGGGAGGAAAGGGAAAACAACAACCAGAAAAGAAGGAAAACAAATGAAACAAAGCTTTTGTAAATAAGGGAGGAGAGCAGTTTGGGAGAAAAAGAGGAATCAATATATACCACAAACAGCAACAAATTTCCTTTGATGAACGTGATTATTATGTGCATTTAAACTGTACCAATAAAAGTAATTTAAAAATAAAATTAGAATAATCCAAAAAATTAGTGCTGGATTGTTTTACATTTTCTGCTGTTATACTGTTTCCCTGAAAATCTTTTAATGCATGCTGTTCTACTGATTATGTGGATAAATAGCAATATAACCCTAAGATAGACTCTGAAAGTCTTGTCTTACAGAAATATCAAGGCCTCATTTAAGTATACATGAAAACCTTTAATGAACATAATTTAGGCTTTAAAAACTTTATGAACAGACCCTGTGTATTAGTCAGGATGTTGTGGCTATATCAAAATATCTGCAATACCTAGTTTTATAAAGAAAACAGATCCATTTAACTTATATTTCTGGCACTCCATGGTCTTGGTGCCTGTACTGTCTGTTCAGGTGAGGACTCATGAATGTGTCATATATTAGTGGATCGTAATGAAAGGAATGTGTATAATGGTGAAGAATTCCATCCATATACAGGAAGGGAGAGATGGCAGGGGAAAGTTCAGACTTTTACATCAACACTCTCATAAGAACTACCAACAGGCCCCACATGAATCACTGTTAGCCCCTTCAAAGGAATGTCCCCAGTACCATAAGGACCGCCTACGAGGCACCACCACTTGATGGCTCCACACTGTCTTCTGCTGCCACAGTAGAGGTTTGGTCTAGCACCTATGAACCAGAAGGGTGACAATATTCAAACCATAGCACTCATCAATAACTATTACATTTTAAACATACTATTTTATAAGTATGTAAAAATCAATTTAAAGGAATGTATCACAAAAGAGGAACGAAGCAAAGACAGCTCATTTTCAAGAAAATAAATATTTCATTTTAGTGTTTTCAAAGATCTAATTTTAAAAAATGTTTTCTGTGGGCTTTTCTCTACCAGAGTAGAACAACAATGTTCATTAGTTTTTAAAAAGGTCAATTTCATTTCAAAAGTCTTTACAAATATGCAAAGAAAAGGCATATCATATCATTTTATTTTTTTCATACAATTTCCAGGTATATAGGTTTCCCCATATTGGAAATACAGATACCATATGTCAGTGCTCCCCAAAAGATATTGCTCTGAATATTTTAAAATTCTAGTAAGTTCACTGCAGTTCAAATAAAGAGGTCTAAGAGTCTTATCCAAGCAGCTGTGGTTCTTCTTTGAATTTTAGCCTAGATTATTAAAACCTCAAACCACAAAATCCCCCTAGGAAGTCTTGCATAAGCATTGTTCTCATTGAAAAGGCTGGGATCAGAAAGGAAGCAAGAGTTTCTTGCTTTAGTTGGCTTTAAAACATCAAAAACAGAGTGGTCACTGCTCCTTCAGATGTGTTTTCATGGGCCCTTTAAAGGCAATGGAAATTACATGTGTGGATTTGGGGAGAACATACCCCCAAGTAAGAAAATTAAGAAATGCCAAGAACACCAAATTTCTTTGCTTCATAAAAAATTGGCCTAAACAATAGTTATCTTAAAAAATAATTTTATGCAATATGTCAAGAAAATCTATTCATCTTTTATAGGCTTTCTATGACCAGTAGGAAGGAAGGATTTTTTTAAAAAGTACTTTAGCCATATTTCTTTTCTGGTTTTGACCAGAAAAATACAGTTGTTAACTTATTTTTTTAATAAAATACCGTTTATGTTTCTCTAAAGCAAGTATGTCATATTTCAAAATATCAGGGATGTTTGCTATTTCCTAATGGCAGAGCATGTAAAACAGCATTTTTGTGGAAAGAGCTTCTGAAACAGTCATGTTTTCAACATAGATTTTTATCATTTTGAGAGGAAGTAATGTTCTAGAATATCCCTAAGGATGTCTCTGATAGATGATATTAATTTAGCAGAGAAAAGCTAATGAAGGGAAGAACAGACAGTGAGGTTATTATTTTTGAGGAAGTGGATAGGGAGTTGTGCTACAAATACTCCCCACCATGTCCAAACCACAAAGGTTTACTAAACAGAAATTTAAGTCAAAAGGCAAACAGGATGTTCATCTGGGACACATTTTTGGACACATATTTTTAATACCACATGAAAGCTGCACTATCCAGATGTGAAAGCAATAAAATTTAAACAAAAAGACCAAACAATAAAGTAAGAAGTGAAATTGGATGATAGCCTTCAACAGAGAGCACTTCCTCTGTGAAGGGCCTGGATCACAGACAGCAATTCACTCTGAGGAAGAGGTGGAGCACAGTCTTGAGGCCTGTTTTGCCTCACAATGGAAGAAGGAAAATAGGAATCTGGTTTTAGGAAACTGGGCCTTGGCAGGCTCCACTTTCTGGATTTCTTAAATTATCTATTTTAAACTGAAGTGGAAACTTATTAAAGCCAGCACGTTAATATCAGATCAGCTGCAGGAAGGAAAACAAAGGAAAAATGGCTGGTACATGTTGTACCCTGAACACTTTGAAGCATGAGGAATAACAGTTCCTCTGAGCAACCCAAGTCTAGTCACCTCATCACAAATACAAAGTGATCATGCCGTGATGGCTCAATAGAATGACGCCATGATTCACACGATAATATTAGCTACAAAATACCTTAAAATGAAGTGATAGATGCTTGTTGATTTAAACTCAAGAGAAGTATCTTATCAGTCTTTCTTTTCTCTTCCATTTCACTAAAATGTTCTGAGGAAGTAACCTACAAGATAGTGAAGAGTTATGCCTCTACCAATCCTTCACATTGGGCAAATGGCTTCAACTCCGTCAGCCTTCTTTTCCTCAATTTTCAGAAAATATGTAAAACTCTGATTACATGTTAGATGGCAAAATAGTATTTTTCTGCAACGTTGTAGTAGTCAAGGAAGGGCTGGATATCCTGAGATGAAAGCTGTAATGAACACCTTTTGACGTTTCTCAGTCCAGGAGTTGAGACAGCACCACAATGCCAACACTGGTAAGAGGAGCACACAGAGAGACACGGAGGGTGAGATACCTGTGATGAATTTTGACGGATCAGTGTTAGTGAGCCAAGAGTGTCGGGTAAATTTAGTAGCCAAGGAAAGTTAATGTACAAAACAGCATGTGTGTTAGGGAAACTTGCAAATAAATCAGTTGGAGGAAATGTGGCATCTGGGTAGAAAGTTGTATGATAATAGACGATCTAGATAAAGACAGCAAAGTAGGTACTGGCCAAGAAACTCAGAGTACAACCTGCAAATAACGGAATGTGACTGAAAGATGTTAAATGAGCAGTAAATTAGTTCCCTTATGTTCCTGAAAGCTTCCTCTGTAGACAGGAAACACCACACAGATAGATTTAAGAGCCTAATGCAATAAAGAGAGAGAGAGAGAGAGAGAGAGAGAGAGAGAGAGAGAGAGAGAGAGAGAGATACAATCAGGGCTGGGAGAGATGCTAAGAAAGGGCTGGACATTAAATATTAAGGAGGTAATGTACCCAGTTCTTGGATAACTGAAGACTTGGTAAGACATGAAGAAAAGGAAAAAAGAGGGAATGAATTATGGGCTTTTTGATAGAATTGATTACAACTGTGGTCAGTTGTTTTAGTATCTGCTTATGGAAATAGAGGGGGAGGACAAACCTGAGGAGAAAAAGAAAGACACCTTTGGAATATAGTAGAAAAGATTTTCAGCACATAGTTTTGTATGTAATTATACATCTTAGAAGAAACATGCTGCAGTGTAGGATAGGGATTCTCCAATGTTTCTATATCAAGAATATAAGTTTAGGGCCGGAGGGTTAGCTCAGTGGTTCTGGTGCCTGCCTCGCAAGCGCAAGGTCCTGAGTTCAATCCCCAGTAACCACATACGATGCTGGGCGTGGAGACTCACACCCACCAGCCATTAACACCGCATACCACAATGCTGGGCGTGGTGGCTCACGCCTATAATCCCAGCACTCGGGCAGCAGAGACAGGAGGATTGCTGAGTTTGAGGCTTGCTTGGGCACCATAGTGAGCTCAGAGCCAGCCTGAACTACAAAGTGAGACCCTGTTTCAAAAAAAAAAAAAAGAATATAAGTTTACTCAGAGGAACTATACATTAGAAAAGGAAAATGTGATTGAGAATTTTTAAAGGCATTTCTAAAGGCATTATATAGATTTAATGCAGTCTTAATGAAGATAACAAAATTTACCTTTCTACATTGTTGGTGGGAATGTAAACTAGGATAACCACTATGGAAAAAAGTATGGAAATTTTTCATCAAACTAAAAATTTCAATTGACCCAGAATCCTCCCTTGCAGATATCTTTCCCAAAGAGTTAAATACCTCATATCACAAAGGCACATGCATAGACATATTTATAGCAGAACAATTCATATATCTAAATCCTAGAAGTTACCTCTATAATCATAGAGAGATAAATGGATAAAGAAAGTGCATTGTTACATAATGGAGTGCTACACCGTTACAAAGAACAACTTTAGTCATTTGGGAAACAGCTGCACCTTGAGACCATAATGTTGTGATGTTAGTAAGACACATGAATAATTGCAGTTTCTCTTACATGAGAAACTTAGAGGATAGTAAGAGGTAAGAATAGGAAATAAATCTTTTACAAATGGAAAAGGGATAAAGACATGAAGGGGAAGTGAAAATAAAATTAATTCATAGGCGTTAGGTGTGTATCCTAAACCCTCACAATGAAATCAATTATTATATAAACCAACCGTGTCCTAATAAAAATTAAAATTATAAAAAGAATAAATAAATAAATAAGGTATGTCAACATATATCAGAGGAATAGAGTCCAAGAAGTATCTCATGAAATACTGGCTACAATTCTAGAATAAAAACTAGGTGACAGCCAGGTGTGGTGTAATCCCAGTACTTGGGAGGCAGAGGCAGGAGGATTGCTGAGTTCAAAGCTTGCCTGGGCTATGTAGTGAGCTCAGGGGCAGCCTGAATTACAAAGCGAGACCCTGCCTCAAAAAAAAAAAAAACTAGGTGACAAAAATAACACAGAAACCAAATGATTAAAATGAATCAAGAAGCATGCAATTATATGCCAAATTTTATAGAGACACTGAGTAAAAATAAAAATAAAAAAACTCCTTACTGGTAGAATGTTGACAAGAAGTAGTTTCAGAGAGCAACAGAGGAAAAGGTCTTAGATTAGTAGATTGAGAGGTCAATTAAAAAGGTTTATGAGCCGGGTGTGGTGGCTCACGCTTGTAATCCCAGCACTCGGGAGGCAGAGACAGGATGATTGCTGAGT
>PVIC010009778.1:0-44797 GCA_004025085.1 Thryonomys swinderianus
CCAGCATGATGCTGTTTTTATCACAGTAGATTTGTAATGTTGTTTTAAACTGGGGATTGCAGTACACTCTCCCAAATGACCTTTAAAACAAGTATTTTTTAATATAGCCCTTAATTATTCTGTTACTCTGTAATAAAGTTAATCAAAATTTTCAGGATTGGCTTGATACACTTTGAGTAATTTTAAATGAGAAAAATGGATTTATAAAAACAGATTGGACTTCAATGACAAAATACATGTATGTGTATGTTAAAAAGAATCACTCAATTCTTTTTTTCTTCTCTCTTTGGTCCTCTATATTTACACATCAAAATCCAACAATTATTCTGTCATTTTTTATTCTCTTTTATTGCTGATTGTTTTTTTTGTTGTTTTTCTTTGTTTGTTTGAGATAAGGTGTTGCTACATAGTTCAAATTGGCCTTGAAGTCACTCTGTAGCCTATGTTGGCCTTAAACTTGTAATGACCTTTTTATTTCAGAACTCTCAAAAAGCTGAGATTATAGGAATGAGCCAGCATGTGTGACTGCTAACCATCCTTATAGGAACTCTCAGAATATTGCTTTTGAAGAGATTCTGAATTCCAATTTCTTCAAGTGAAAAATAAAACTAATTCCTTCCAAATATTTCAAACCTTCAGTTAAAAATTATATTTGGAAAAATGGAAGACAGAAACATTGCAAACCTTAAAATACTCATTTTAAGTTCTGCCCATTGGACCACATATGTTGTGTATGTGTGCATGCTTTTCATGATTTTAAAAAAGTATTCAAAATGTCTAACTTTTTTTTGACAGGGTCTTGCTTTGTAGGTCAGGCTGGCCCTGACCTCACCATGCAGCCCAGGCAAGGCTCAAACTCAGCAATCCTCCTGCCTCTGCCTCCCAGTGCTGAGATTACAGGTGTGAGTCACCATGCCCAGCACTGTCAAAATATCTAACTTGTATAAACTAAATTTACTTGTATAAACTTTAGAGTAGACCAAATAGATCAGCTTCATCTTTTTTTTTTAATTTATTACTGGGTGATAATTGGACATCATTCCTATGAGTGTGGGGGAGAGCTGAGTGTTACCTATGATACAGCACAATTCCTGCCATGACATAAGACTCTCTTTGCTGCACTCTAGTGAAGGAAAAATCTGTTTGCCACCGAAGAGTACCAACTCTAAAACTATGCACAAGAGAGCAGTGCTCAGCTTTAGTTTTGCTGCAGACTGTTATGTAACGTAGGACCCTGAAACATTACTGGAAACTCCTGCAGTAGGCTCCAGTCTCTTGCCCTGTGGACAATACCATCCAGAGGGGAAACAGAAACCTAAAAGTCCGATTTCAGAGAGAGACAGAAAGGGGGGCACGACGCCCAGTGCTAGTCCAATTGATAAAGGTAACCAGCCAAACCGAACCACTAATTATGAGTGCTAATCCGTTGGGGTCAAGGTAAAGATCCAAGGTCAAGGCTATGTGCGAGGACATGTGGTTGTGTTGTTTCTATGGAAATTAATGCAACCAAGCTTCATAGAGGACAGGACAAGGATTCTCAAATTAGGAACAGAATGGACAGAAGATGGAGTTGTAATTAGAACATTGTCCTTTTAGGAAGAAAGTTTTAACTGTGGGAATGGAATTTGGGCACAAATTACTCTGACCTTGGCACATAGGCTTCAGCCAGATTCACTTCTATAAATAAGTCAAATGTGGAATGATCTCCTCATAGCCTGCTTTGGGCATAATCAATATTATAATCTCCCGAACATCACCAAGTTCAGTTAAGCTGCGTCCCTAATCCCAATTCTCTAAGAGTCCTCCAAGGAATAACATCGTATGTTACATCTGTCCTGCAAAGTGAGAACATTTTAGTTCCTTTACTGTGTCTCACTTTCTTTCCTCACTATTAAACTTCATTTCATTCACTGCTGATGTGCAGATGTTATTATATTGTGCATGAGGAGATATTGTTTTGTCATTTTGTTAATATAGAAGAATGCAAGAGATATGTTCTTGAATATTTACATTATTTATATAGCAAATATATCTATGTGCTAATCTAGTATTTTAACTAGTACATTTATGATTTTGAAAAATCTAGTAATCTAATGTATATAATAAATAATAAGTAGTTTATTCCTCTTCATGCCTCTCTTTAGTGAACTTCTAAGACCTTCTGTTTTCTGCTCTGGATCTAATATTAGAATATCTAGCTTACTTTTCTTTCTCTTTCTATTTCTCTCTATCTGGTAAAAAAAATAATTGCTAATGTTCTTTCATTTTAAACACTTTAGCAATATGTTTATATATTATTAATGGCAAGAGTTTTATTTTCTTACTATTGAATCTTTTTTCTACAATAAAGAGTCATTCATGATAAACTGTTAGTGAAAGCAATAGTCACCAAAACCTTGAATGACTAAAACACACCACAAGACAACATAAAGTTTCACAAACCTCAGCATGAATTAACAGGTGATTATACCAAGTTTTAACAGCTCTCTTTTGGCAAAACAAGACAGAGTCAGAAGCAAGTACAGTAACTTTCCATTTCAATAATTTAAAAAGGTATACACAGTATTCTATGTAGTAGAATGCACATATAAAAACATGGATGTAAAATGCAAGAAACATAGCCATTACCATAAATAAATCTGTGCTGAGAATTAAATATAAATGATAAGGTAGATGTTTAAACATTTCTTTCTAATCCAAAAAAGCTAGGTGCTGGTTTTAAATTATTAATAACTGATTTTAGAAAAAATTGACTATAGATATTATTTTACAAAGTCTAAAATCTTTTGCCATTTTTCCTTTCTTTCTTTCTCTTTCCCTTCCTTCCTTCCTTCCT
Organism: Thryonomys swinderianus; assembly: GCA_004025085.1. Taxonomy (NCBI): domain Eukaryota; kingdom Metazoa; phylum Chordata; class Mammalia; order Rodentia; family Thryonomyidae; genus Thryonomys; species Thryonomys swinderianus. The sequence continues at coordinate 2,837 of PVIC010009778.1, forward strand.
TTCTCTTTCTTTCTTTTTTTCTTTTTTTCTTTCTTTCTTTCTTTCTTTCTTTCTTTCTTTCTTTCTTTCTTTCTTTCTTTCTTTCTTTCTTTCTTTCTTTCTTTCTTTCTTTCTTTCCTCTCCTCCCCCCCCTCTCTTTTGAGATAGGGTCTTGATATGTACATCAGGTTACCCTTGAATTCATTATGAAGAAAATTATTTTTTACATCTTGTTAATCACTATATGAGGATGGCTTTACTTTCTTTTTAAATGATCTTGGAAGATACTTTTAGTATCCCAGGGAATATTTATATGAAAATAACCACTACATATTTTAGGGAATAAAATAATTCGTTGTCTTGATAAAGCAAATGTTTAGCCAACATTATGTCAAGTGCATTTAATCTTTGCAGTTTAATTGCACTCATTAGGCAACTGAGATTTCAAAAATATTTCTTTTTTATTTAACTGGGCTTTAACTTCCACATATCTATTTATTCTTGATATACTCTTGGCTGTCTAAAACTAAGTATAACAGTTCTTTCATAGTGAAAAACTATGCAAAAACACTTAACGTCTCAGGCACTTTCTCATTGCTGGGACACAATATCTGACACCCCGAACTTAAACAAGAAGTTTATCGCTTTATGTTGTGGGAATTTCATGGTCATCAGACTCCAAGCAGGAGCAGCGTGGCAGAAGGTGCTGACAAAGGAAAGCTGCGCAGACCAGAGCGTCTGGGGGAAAAGACCAAAGTAGGGAAATGGGAAGGTCCGGGCCTCCCACCAGCAAGCCCTGAAGTACCCCTGTGATTCAGTGACTCCCACGACCTCCACCTTTGGGCCACATCTGGACCATGAACCCTGATACTTGAATGGCAGCTGTTGCAGCGTATATCAGAGGCTTTGTGCCTGCCTGGCACGTGCAAGGTCCTGAGTTCTATCTCAGGTACTGCAAGAAAAGAAAACAAGGAAAGGAAAGGAAAGGAAAGGAAAGGAAAGGAAAGGAAAGGAAAGGAAAGGAAAGGAAAGGAAAGGAAAGGAAAGGAAAGGAAAGGAAAGGAAAGGAAAGGAAAGGAAAAAGAAAAGAAAAGAAAAGAAGAAAAGAAAAGAAAAGAACAGAACAGAAAAGAAAAGAAAAGAAAAGAAAAGAAAAGAAAAGAAAAGAAAAGAAAAGAAAAAAGAAAAGAAAAGAAAAGAAATCAACTAGTGAATCCATGGTTTGCACAAAAAGTCAGAAACGTTATTCTGTTTTTGCCTTGCTAGATGCTGTTTTGTATTATTTTAGTATAGAGATGGAATGCTCACACGTTAAACACAGTCAAATATAGTTTAACACAATAAACATTTGTTTTGTAACAACTATTCTGGAAAAATCAGCAGTCTAAATTAATATTCCTTTATATCACAGTGTCTTCTTTCTAATAGTATGCTGTTTAAAGGACAACATTTTATATGTTTGAAAGAAATATAAAAAAATTCGAGGCCTGCTTAATGTTGTTTATTCTCATCCTACTAACATAAACTATTAGTCTCTAGATTTTCTCTAGTTAGCTTATTCTGCATACATTGAGAATACAGAGATGAACAAATCTCTTCCCTTAAAAAGTTCAGAATTAAATATGTCAGTATAAAGTATGAAGCAACATCTACAACACATGGGCACAGGTGCCGATTATACGGGAATTACACGTGTTGTGAAATCACGACAAAGGCTTCAAGCTCTATTAGCGCTGATTGTCATTACGATCCATTGAAAACTTGGAGTGGTTTACCCACACAGGCCCATCTCTCCTGCCCACCCTCTAGTAAACACATTTGTTTCTGTTGCTTTATAGCAGTTTGTATTTATGCCATCTTAAAAAAAAGATTAACAATTTATAATCAAAGGCTGAAAGAACTATGTGTGCAGGAAATCCTAAATCCATCCCAGTTTTGCTTCATAATTTTATCACAGCAGGCAAGAGTTTGTACTAAAATTTTTAAAGAGAATAGATAAAAATAAAAGCAAATGACCAGAGAGAAACCAGCAGGATTCCTGAAGAGCCCATTATCTCTCTATTAAAATGCAAGACATGCTTGCAAATCTATTCCTAAAGAGTGATTTATATTCAATAATACTTTTGATGACAGATTTTAAATTACATTATTTTCTACAATTACAACTAGTTTTGAATGTAAAACTTTCTAGTATAAAATTCTACAGGCATATTTTCTATTAATGTCCTAATGTGTAATATTGATCAGAATTCTGAATAAAATGTTTAAATATTTTGGAAAAACAAAGTTTCTAAAATTTGCATGATTTAGGAATATTCTTTTATTTATGAGTTTACAAAAGAAAAAAATATCAGTACTCATTATGTTACTGAATTTAATTAAATTTTATTAACTTTATGGAGCCCACATTATTACAAACACATTGAAGGAAGTAAATTAGAATGAGATTAATAACAAAGATTTTAATAATTAACATTTCCTGTCAATTTTCCTGGATAAAGTGACACTTTTGTCTCCAACTTACAGTCAGGGAGGTGACCTGTTTTTAGTTAGGCACACAGTATTTGGAGAAATCTAAGAATATAGTGTTACAGGTTAAAGGTAGCTATAGGAGCTAACGTACTATGAGTTATTTAAGAAACAATATCAAGAAGGCAGGCAATAGCAGGATTCACAATGTGAAATGGAGAATTTTCTAGTTATCCTTCTGTTTCTGTCAATTTGGCACCCATAAAAAAGTCTTTATTATACTTAATTTTCCAATGAGTACAATAACAAAGCTGTTATGCTATCATATGCACAACTGGAAATACATTTGCTCATTCCCCAGAAGCAAAGTCAAAGTCCTTGGGTGGTGGTTTTCCCTCCTTTGTATCTCCAGACTGGTATGATATCAGGTTAATAAAGTATAAATGTCATGATACAAAATGAACGTATCTTACATTGCATGGTAAGCAAAATAATATGGAAGGCTTTAACTCACCATTGCTGACCTAGATATACTCTTGTAAAAGATCCAGTCGACAAGCAATGTTAATCAACTTTGGGTGCAGATATGATCTTATTCTCAGGGTGACCAAGCGCCTCTCTAAAAGTAGACAAATGATATGGTTATATCAGGAGCAGCCATTGAGGAAGGAGTAATGTTTTGTCTTAGTTTCCTTATCAGAATAGACACAGATTTGTTGTTTTGAAATGCAGCATTTTTTTCAAAACTATTATCTTTACATAGGAAAATAAAAGCGTAGTCATAAATACCAAAGATAACCACATGTCCAACTATGGACATGAGTACTATAACTTTCCTAACTTTTTCTCCTTTTTAGTGGGTATACATATATGTGAATCTATATCAACTATCTTTGTTCTCTTCATTCTTTTTTCCATTTATGTAATATCTTTGTTATCTTCATTCTTTTTTCCATTTATGTAATATTATTTATCATAATAAAATTGATAAATTTATATCATCATTTCAAGTTATGAGATATCAAGAAGAGCGAAGATCAAAAAGAACGTCACATCACCTTCTAGGAAAATGTTCAGCTCTTATCTTATTTTCTGCATGGTAATTGTGTAATGTTAAACTGGACCTTATTATAATTATCAGTTGAAGATTAAGATTTAAGTAGACATGGATATGGGTGCCACTTGACAAGGGTAGATTTTTGATTATCCACTATGAGTTAATCCAGTCAGGCATAATACTTTGATATTTGTCTAAGGATTATTCTCGATTTTTCTGTGAAAATGTGATTTAGGTCTGTTTAGCACTTAAAAATCATGCACCATTAATAAGGCAGATTATCCTCAATAAGGCGGGTAGCACTTGCCAATCAAAGGCCTTGGAGAGAACATGAAGGGCCTCTTCAGTGAAGAGAGAATTCAACCAACTGCCTTTGGATTAGAACTTAATGTAGACTCTCCCCTGTGTCTCCAGGATGGCAGTTTGCTCTGAGAGTTTGGATTTCCCAACATTAACAATGCATCCAATCAGATCTATAAAGGAACCACCTATCCTCCCTCTACCCCACTGCGTTCATACATTTGTGTGTGTTAGCGTGTGTGTGTGTGTGTATGGATGTGTATATATACTTACATGTGTTCCAAGTTTGGTTCTTTTTCTACGTAGAATGTCAATTCAGTTATTTTCCTATTAGTATTACTCCTATTTTAATATGAATTTTGGCTTTTACTCCAGTTAGCCAGCATTGACTTGGTGATAAACCTTTTTTTTCTAAAGTTCAGTGGCTATTTTTAACTTTTATAACTAGAAATATCAGCTTGTCAACTTACAACAAAATACCTGGTGAGATTTGATTAGAATGTCAGTGAGATGTTGTGTTTTTTTTTGGGGGGGTGGGGTTGTTGTTTTTACTTGACGTAAAAATTTTCCCTTTAACCTATTCACTTTTCTTCATTACCAGTGTCCTCAGTACTATCTGTGAGGTCTGACTCTGAGCTCACTGTTGATGGTTTTCTTGGAAGTTCCATGTACCACGAGTTTGCAAAGAATTTTCACAGCAAGATTTTCCTAGAAGGAAAGTGACCATCTGGTACTTTTTTATTGTTGTTAATGAGCTACGAGGACATGAATTGGTGTCTCCCATCCAAGCTACAGCCCTTTTTACTTATTTCATTTTGAGGCTGGATCTCACTAAGTTGGAAATTTGTTCACTTTGCCTGAAATTTTTGGTCCACCTGCTTCAGCTTCCCGGAGTGCTGAGATTGACATGTGTGCACTACCACACTGTGGTTTCGTATTTCGAGACAAGTTTTCATGCTGGTTTCTCAAAATACTCAAGCGCTGTTTTCATCTGCATCACTCGAATGACCAGTGATGTTGAACATTTCTTCATATGCTGCTAGGCTGCTTTGACTTCTGCCTCTAAGAAGTGTCTGTATATTTCAGATGCCCATTTTTGAATTGGGTCTTTAAACTTGGGGGAATGTTGAGTGTGATTGGGAACTGTATCTAAAAGGTACCGATAAAGAATTCAATTAAAAATACTCAAGTGGTACAGCACACTACCAGTAAATTTACACTTCAGCTTCTTCATGTCAAACTTCATTCATGTCTTTTATTTTACTGATCATAACCACTAGAGATGTACTGAACTTTTTAGTTTGCATTTTCTCCCCCCAAATCACCTTTCCTTTCATTTTAAATACTAATTATTTTGAAGTGACCACTTGGCATAGTAGTTTAGAAATGATTGTAAAAAGATCACATAAACTATGGAAATGTCTGTGATTTAGAAAAGAAATACAGTATTTCTTTGAACCCTTTTTTCATAGTTGCATACAAATAATGAAATAATAATTGTGTGCATTTGGTTTAGATACAGTATATAATACAATTACTTTAGAAAATATTGCACTGTTCACAAATAGGAAGCATTCTAGAGCTGTACTTTTTTAAATCAACCATGTAAGAATGAAGAAAGATGAAAACAATAACAATTTAAGCTCATTTATTACAGGTAATTTTGCTGCTGTTTCCCTCAACGTTGTCCTTTTCAAGAATGTAGTAGAGAAGAGAACATGAATCAATCGAGTTCCTTTAATAAACTCTGCATGTTTGTGGGCATTCAGGGAGAGAGAGAGAGAGATGCAGAGAAAGAGACAGAGACACAAAGAGCACATTTCTAAAAGTAGTTCAAATATTCTATTTTTGTCTTCATATAAGAAACTGGACCAGCTGTAATGTAAAAAGAAAAGCTCAGTGTACCTGGGCTAGCACATATCTATGGAATGTTCAGGTATAATTTTGAATATATTTGATATTCTTTATCTCTTGATGTACATGGGAAAAAGGTTATGTTATAGTTCAGAAACCCAATACAGTGGTGGTTAGATTGGGCACTACTGTTCCATCTTCTTCCCTACTGAATTAAAATCTATATGAGTATCATAAATAAACAACACAATTACATTTCAAGTAATTCTTATACCAACCAATGTTGGAGAATTGTGTTTTAAGAAACTATTTTTTTGACAATTGATTTGATAGAGAAACTGTAACAATAAACAAAACCAAGTTAGCCGACACTTTAGATGGATTTTAATTAGTCTTTCTAGTCATCATACAGTGGCATTGTTATTAGGAATCAGAAAGCTGAGGCAATTTACACATAATCACATTTCCAGTAAATTAAGGTTAAATTCAATCTTAGGTCATTGCCTCAAAGGCTTTTGCTCTTAATAGCCATATACACAGGTCACATTGGAACATAGATGTGTAAACTATGCCTTTCCAAACTCATACAGCAAACTTTAATCCTACAACATTTTCTTCATTCCAAAATACAATGGAGTATAGCTGCTGTGCTTTCATTATAAATTGTGCTTAAAGAAAGTCATGTGAGGGTCTTTTTCCTCATTGTTTGTATTTCATACTGTAGTATTTATTTCCTAATGTCTGCTAATCCACTATCCATTGTTCATTGATCTTTACTTTGGTTCACTGTGCTTTTTACAAAGAATAAATGCCTCACTGACTTCCTTTCATGCGTTAGCAAAAAAAAAAAAAAAAAAAAAAAAAAAAGGTCATATTTTAGATATGTATCTGTAGGGTACATCTACTCTATAGGTTTTTGAAAAGATAACATAATTTCATTAGCAATGTCATAGCATTTCATTTGAAAGGTTGGACAGCAGCCTTGTTATTCAGTGAACACATGAAAAGTCTTATTGCATAACAGCATCTCATCATTTAGTACATTTTTTTTAGCTATCTTTAACACTTCTGTGAGTCTCAGGCCACTACATGAGAGAAAGGAAACTAACCCAACTGTATAGTTGCTGTCACTTATACACTAAAGAGTATATTACTTTTAGTGCAGTTACAAACCAGTAGCCCTCTAACATTTGGAAGCATATTCTCCTAATGATAATGAATGTAACAAGTTAGACTGAAACTAATCTCTATGAAGTGAGGATCTATTAAAATAATGATATGATGATGACATTAATATGGTTGATACTGATATTCCAAATTGGTAGCTAGAGGCAGCTGTAGGTATTTTACTGAAAGCCAAAGTAAATTGGGGCAGTTCCCCTAGCAGTATAAATTAGTCAGAACCTTGGAGACACAGGTATATTTTAGGAATGAAGCACTGAACTTTTTTTTCCCCTAAGAATTATGTCACCTTAATTCAGTAATTTGGTATGCCTGAGGGTTTGCATGTATTCCAGAGATACTGTAATGAAGCGTGTGAGTATTCATTTAAATACAGAAGTCCCCCAAGAATAAAAGCCATGCCTAATTCATTGGAAATGCTATCATTCTCAGAATGTTTCTAGAAGTAATGCAAACTTGTAGTAGCTGGGTTAGATACATTAGGACTGTACTGCAAGAAATAAGTAAATTGTGCTAAAGAAGTCATCCAAAATTAGGTCATTTACAAATGAATTAATAAAAGCTCACAAGTTCATGGACATAAGGACCATAGAGTGTTATGTTCCTTGTCTATTTTATGCTGGTCTCTATAACTTGGATAAACTTACGATTTAAAAATTTTAAATTCCACAGGATTTATTGATCCAATTTAAACCTGAAAAATAAAAAAAGGTTTAAGAATTGAAATAATTGTATTTGTTGTATATAGTTGCCTGAGAATTCACAGAAATACTGCATTGTATCATTAAAATTAAAATTGAATAAATAGCAAGAGATTTTGTAGGCTATGGATGTTATTTTAAATTCATAACCATAGTTTAATAGGAAACAATGATGTTTTAAATGTAAACTGTTTGTGTAAACTATCTTTCCTTAGTGTTAACTGCTCCAATCTATGTTATATTTCCTTGAAACCTACACTAGACCCTTTCAACTCTACCGGGTTTTAACTATATTAGTGTTTAATTTCGAGTTTTTCTTTCTTTCACTAGCTTTTAAATATAAGTACAGTACAAAATGCCTAGATTTTGGAGTTAGATATTGATACTGAGAAGTCTATGTTTTCTTATACTATTATTCCAGGTAACTTTGGGGTTTTCTTTTTTACTGTTTTATTTTTACTGTGTAAACCTTAACTTCTCCTTTCAGCTATACATATACATATTGTGAAAATGTTATTATAAATCTGTAAAACAAAATTCTCTCTTCTAGTTATTGGTAATAGAGTATGTAATAAGAAGAAAATATGTATTTATGCCATTCTCATTGTTTCTATTTATATAAAGTACACATATGTCCCTACTTTATAAACAGAGCATACGTATTTTCTCATCACTTTCCTAAATGTGCTTTGATTACAATTCTAAAATGAGTATCATCTAGTAGATGCTAAATTGTGCTATTGATGACTGCTAAGGTTGATTCATTGCCTATGGTTTAAGAGGATAGAACTGACTTTTAAAATATCACATGGGGAGGAGAAAATCAGAGGGCATCTATGTCACATTTCCACAAAAATGACTGTCAGAATGAAGGATCTGTATCTGTTCCAAAGTGTTTTCTAATGGTCTAATTGTATGCTCCAAAGGAATATATGATGTCACAAACAGAAAGCCCCCTGGCCACATCCATATGTGGTAAATATTTAAGCAGTGGAAATGTGAAAATACAAGCTTGGTGCTTTGATTTACTTATAAGTAACTAGACAGTCGTTTCGATTAATGTATTTTCACTAATGTCATTGCAGTTTTGTCTCGTAGATGCAACCCACACTAGGTCAGAAAAGAGTCCTCCGTGAAGAGGTCATTTAATAATTCTTCTTCCCCCAAGTTAATTCATGACCTAGTGGGTAGAATTTTTTTTTCCAGTGGCCCCATGTGCTTGAAAATTATAGTGTTATAATGTTATAGTGGGGGAATACTGACTTTAGAATAAATTGCTCCTGTCTTTCTCCAAATATGATCATGAATAAAGTAGGTACAGAGTTTTTATGTTGACCTCAGGTGGAAGACAAATATTAATCTATATGCACTGGTGTATTAATCTACTATTAATTATAATGAAATATTTGCGTTTCTATTTTTCAGAGAAACATCTGCTTGTTTGCTTTGCTCACAATTCTGCAAGTGCAAGCTCCTGGGGCCTCATACGGGAATGGCTTTCATGGGAGCAGTGTCCTAAGGCAGTGCAGTTCGCACCACAGAGGCCTGGAAGTGTGGGTGCCTGGGTCTGTCCCTTCTTAGATGAAAACCAAGAGTCCTATGTGGGTTGTTATTCTAACAGTATTATTCAACCTTAATAACTTCCCAAAATTCTCACTTCTAAAGACCTTAGTTTGCACTTTCATAACTCCTCTGTAAAGATCAGATCTAAATATCCATCATCTCTCCTCTATAGCTTGAAGCATGTTTACCTAAATCTATGTAGACATGCAGAGACAAGAAAATAATAAGGAAGACACCGTTGGAGGAAGGAAGAAATAAAGAAATGAAGGAGGGAGAGAAGGGTGGAGGAAGGGTATATAGATAGCATAGAAGTAAAATGGCAGCTAGCCACGTAGCTAAAATGTAAATATCAACATATCTTTATAGATAAATATTTTGAGTTATATATAAATCTTTTTCTGAAGAATTCTGGCATGTTGTAAGTGTCATTTAAGAAAAAGGTTGACATTTTATCCATTTTATCAAACAGAAAATTTAGATACTCTCCTGTGTAAATAAAGATACTACATACTGATTTTAGGAAAACATGCTTAGATAGTGGAAAAAATGGATAAACCAACTCACACGGTATACAGTTAAAACTGTGAACAGGCACCTTAAGAAATAACACTGTGTATAATGAAAGGAGCACAAATGCTTCCATTATATTTACTGAAGCTACATATAACACCTGCCGCTTAGTTCTTCAATTTCTATTCTTAAAGTTATAATGATTCCAAGAATTGATTTTGTTGAGCAGTTTGTTTATGGAACTGGTGGTGTCTGCCAAATTAAACCATTTCTAAGAAGAGTGCTCATTTATCTTCCTTGGATTTCAACCAAATGCATTTCAGAGATAATGACATAATGCAACTGCACAACTTTAGCTTGACTGGCATAAGGTTTAAGTAGAAATACTCCGTCTACATATACTCATATCCATATTCTTATCTATTAGGCATGCAGCCCATTTTAAGACTCATCCTTAGAGTAGTTGATCTCAATTTTTGTCTACATACTGGATTCACTTGGGAACATTGAGAACCACATACTGAATCTGGATTCATCCCTAGAAAATCGGATTTAGTTGTTCACAAACATTGGTTCTCAAATTTTTAAAAGCTCTCCAAGTGATCAGAACATTCAAAGGAAATTATAATATTTGTGTTTCAGCATTTTGAAAAGGTAAGGAAGATCTTAGAGTTGGCCTAACTATGCTGAAACATGGAGTGCTGCCTTCTTTGGACATCTTTTCAAATACCTGAGTTAATGGCACAAGCATACTGTGATTTGGCTTTGCAAATTCACAAATTAAATTTGAAATTTAAGCTTATTTCAAGAGCATTTTCATGCCTAATCTAATATTACTTTCAGGTTTTTTTTAAATTCAGAATACATTAATTGCAGTACTAACATTATGGAGGTGCATTTGTTAATAGCCACTGACATACATGTAGTGATAGAGCAGCAGGTATTTAAAAATCAGCTCTTTGTGGAGATTTAATCCTGAGCTCTTCCAGACTTGGAGCTGGCTCCCCCAGTGTCGATGACACTGCATATGGTGAGCCGTATGTGGAACACTAAACATTCTTAAAGAAATATGTCATTGCATCCTCAAATCTACACAGCAACAAAGGAGCAGTTCAAAAGTTATAATTCTTAAATAGGACATGGGTTTTTAAATACCATATTGTCTCTCTAGTATGAGAAGCTGCAGGTGTAAATGGGGTCCAGAATGTATGATAAGTATTGTGAAATATGAAGAAAATGTTCAAAAAGAAAAGGGGCAAGGGTGAGTAAAGAAGGGGAAAAATTCAATGGTAAAAACAACAAAAAACAACAAAATGAAAACAAAGCTTGTGTGTCTAGAGGGTAGTGGTTGTAGGGAGGGCAGTGAAATCGGAAAAAATTAGAATAAAGATCTATCATGTACAGGTACAAATTCTCAATGTTGATATGATTGTGAAATGCATCTAAAATGTATCAATAAACTCAGTAAAGGAGAAATGTAAAAATAAGTTATGATTTTAGCAAATGAATGAAAGACTTGAAACAATTAAGTTTTTCTAGACAAGTCAGACAGTAACCAACAATGTACAATTTTGGATGAATCAGATGCTATTCTTCTTGCTATAGATTTACAACAGTATCCCCCCCCAAAAAAAAAAAAACTGCTCTCCCAGAGGTAAGAAAAATCCATAAATCAGCAAATCATACGAAGAAAAAAATAGTGGCTAAGATGAGTTATCAAGATAATAAGATTGCTTATGTGGCAGAAATTAATTGGTAGAGAAAGTTAGTTTATATTGGATTCCAGAAGATTTTTTTCCTGAGAAATCTCTCTGGAATTGAGTTGCATTGGAAATACACAAGGTAATGATGCTTCATGTGGGGAATGACTGAACTGACAAAAATTTCTCCCAGTATCCTAAAGACATTTCTGTGGTATAACTAAGTGTGTAAGTGCAAAAAGAAAGAGGGAATTCTGAAGGGAGAAGCTCTAGAGTGTTCCAAGCTGAAACTGATGGCAGACTCTGATAGGAGCTCAGAGATCTGAACACTGTTAGAAATGAGGACAATAAAAGCCAGGCACATAGGATTTCAGGTGAGAATGAGACCTGAAAAAACCAATAGACTAGAGGCCAGAAATACTTCATTTGGACACAGAATTTGTTTATGCTTTGTTCATATCATCAGACTTTGATTGAGGTTGAATTTAGAAGCTGCAAATTAATGACTCCAGCAGAGAAATTTTCAAGGTGGCATCATATTCGTGCTGTAGAAGGATTGCTAGTCTCTTTAATTGAGAACTATAGTGAAAAACAAGAACAAAAACCAGTGGAAGAATATGAAATGGCCAGAAAGGTAGCTACTATGAAGTTGGGACAAAGGAGAATGTGCTATATAAAAAAATAACATTAAAAAAGAAGTTCCCTTTCTGTATGAGAACTATAGGGAAGGTGGCTTGAAAACATGTTGGGAACTATTCAGATCTTATCATTTTCAGGCCCCAGCATGAAATACTCCAAAGATTTCATTTGAAAACTAAGTTCATAAAATCCCTGCTCAAGAGAACATTGAGTCCTGAAGATCTATTTCATCATGTTTATTTCATCATGTTGGCTATAATGGCATTTAACGGCTACTCCAGTCACATCCAGCCAGGTATAGCTGCTGGTGGGGCTGGTGGCAAACACTGGTGTGGCACATGTGGTTCTGTTTACAGGCATACAGAATGTAAGCATTGTGGAATCATGGAGAATTCCACTCTGATTCTAAAGGAAGACCTAGGTAGTCCTTTAGTGCATGTCTGTACTGCATAAAGCTGTGGCAGTGAAACTGAAGTTGCCGTGTAGAGACCAGGAATTTAGCAATTCTAGAAACACTGAATGTCTTTTGAGGATACTTCAAGCAGTGAGTGGAGCCAGTAAGAGAGAGGCCATGTAAGGCACCTGGGGAGGCCATGGGAGAGCTACCTGAGCCCTTTCATATCTCATGATGACACATCCTGGGCACTGGACACTGAATTTTACAGGGCCTCACAGAAAACAATTTTCCTTGGACCTTACAGGAGGCTTTGGCCTTCATCTTTCGAATAACACTGGAACCGTTAGATTTTTGTCAACTCTTAGAAATGCCCTGAATGAATTTTGCCTCATGAGATGGACTTGAGCCTGTGAAGGTGGAGGGATGGAACATTATGGTTTAGATCTAACATGTCACCCTAAAACCTCCTGTATTCAGAATTAGGGGTTTTGTAGGATCATTAGATCATGAAGGTGAAATACTCATGTGCACACTAATGACTCAGGAGTTGAATGTATTGTCAGGAAGTGTGTCCGGATCAATCAAGGCGAGTAACGGGCAGTGTGGTTGATATATTCTCATCCATAGACTTTCCCTTTATTTTCTCTTTCATTTTTGTCCACTGGGCAGTGAAAAGTTTCCTCAACTATGCCCTTTTGCTGGTTTGTTTTAACCTAGGAGCTGTCCAACCACATACTGAACCCATTGAAACCAAATCAAAATAAACCCTCCTCCTTAGGTTTCAGCTATGTGGTATCTTGTATCAGTATGGAGGAATCTGACTAATATCGATTGCATATATACTACAAACTAAAATGAATGCACATCATGTCACATATCAAAAAATCAAAATGTTAATATTTCAGATTTAGTGAGATAAGCATCAAATAACCCAGACTGATTGTATAGATGGGTGAGACAGCAAGACAGATCCTTGAATCAGCATTATTAACGTTAGAATGGATATGACAGTAATTCAGATCTGAAAGGATATGTCTTATGTGAAGTTCTTAGTTTTATGATATTGTCTTCAACCTACTATCTCATTTTAGACAACAAAATGTTCTTACTATGGAATGAAGAGTAATGGTAGTGTGATTGCCATAAGTTAAATGAGTGACCCCACTGAATTTTTTATTATTTTTTATTAACATTGTCACACCTGAGATTGCCATATGAGTATGGTAGCCTTACACTGCTGGTGTAGACATACTGAAACTGAGTGATTGAATCAACTACAAAATGAAAACATGATCTTCATTTTTTTTTCATTTTAAAGGTCCACTTTGAAATTGGTGAGGTCTCGATTTAATTTATACCTTTCAGACTCCTTTGTGTTATAGTGATTATATTCATCCTTTATGCCCCAGTTTTCTGAATTGTCTGACAAAGGGCATGATAGATAAAAGTTGACTTAACTTGTTTAGAAAATTAAAATACTTCCTTCAATATTTATTATTATTTGTAAAGATAGACCAGTTGCAGAAAGCCTCAGAGTACATTCTAGTTAAATAATTAACTACTTTGAAACTATAAATACAAAAAGGAAAGCTGCAAAATGAAAGTTTTTTTTTTTTTTTTGAGACAGGGTCTCTCTTTGAAGTTCAGGCTGGCCCTGAGCTTACTCTGGAGCCCAGGCAAGCCTCGAACTCAGCAATCCTCCTGTCTCTGCCTCCTGAGTGCTGGGATTACAGGTGTGAGCCACCATGCCAGGCAAAAGTTTTAATTGTCCATTGATACCTCTAGGCCTGAAAAGTTAAGTTTTATAATGCACCTAAAGACTCATAAGACCTGAAGTTTTCTATTGAGTTCTTAGGTGGAAGGAGACAGGCAGTTAACAGAATGTATTGGTTTTCCCTTTGGGTCAAAGCTGAATCCATGCTTGTTCTAGTTCAGATTCTTAAAAGTGTGATTTCCAGTTTGTGGGAGAGTTGTACGTCTGACAGTGGCACAGAAGCAGGGTGATCTGCCACTGAGAAATGTTGTGTATTTCTATACAAACTGCCAAGTTTAACCTTTCTACCAAAACCTAGTATTCTTTTTCCTACCTGGATGCTAACGGTACCATTAAAAAAATGTCTCCACAATTTTAAACAGAAAAGTTTCAGAAATTATTTCACAACCAGATTAATCAATCAAAATTGCTAAAATTATATACTTTGAATATATAACATGTATGGGAATAGGTCTTTACTTTTAGAACATTCTAGACAACAAGGTTTCATATGATATTGAAGCTAGATTACCTAAAAATGGAGAAAAAACATAAAATCTAACTAAAACGCTAAAAGTAAATTGTAGTATGGAATTAGATGCTGTTAACTGGATCACAGGAAAAGCTAAGCAAGATGTAGATGGGAAACGGTTAGGTCAGCTTCTTAATCTCAGGTGCACAGAAACTCAGTCCTTCTTACTCAAGGAAGTGACGTAATCAACCGAACCAGTTATTTATAATATTGTTTCCTCCTTCTATTTGATGATACATTTACTTCCAAAGGACACAGCGCAGCTGGCATAGCTTGTTCAGATTTCAAATTTTGGCTTATGCAGAGCATTGAAATGCTGTGTCATTCCAATGAGAAACATGGACATTTACAAAGTTAAAAAAAAAAAAAACAGAAAAAGAGTGCTGCTTTGAAAAGTTAACAAAGAAAACAGTTGTACATTCATCAAAAGTATTTTTATTCAAAATGAATTTATTTATATGAAAGTCTACTGTGGGTTTGCATTGGCTGTGGGTGGGGAGGGTGCCCAATTTTGTATTTTGGAAATGTGATTTACAGGGCTACCAAAGAATTTCAATAACATTTTCATGTATTATTTTTCCCCAGTATCAGGGATCAAATTCAAGACCTGCAGTTGCCAGGCACATGCGGCTCCACTGAACAAATCCCTGGGCCATTTATCATAGAGTCTATGTACATTAGGATAATGCTTATTGTTAAAGTATGATACTAAGTATTTATTGAAAAATTTAGAAATGTGATATATAGGGCTAGAAAATAATTTCAGTGAATCTGTCTATATAGATAGATATTCATCATCAATAAGCTATGTTTATGTTGCTGAAAACTGGTACTAAATATCTATTAAAATTATTTTGACCTCATGAATCAATTTCCCCTTCTCTCTGTGCCTAGAGATGAAATTTATTTCCTGTCCTCCTTGCTGTTAGATGAGCTACCAAATACTACGCATGTAGCCTAATGATTTGTCCCTGCTGCTCCTCCATGTCTGTTCGGTACTCTTCCTTTTCTTGACTAATATGACTAAGGATAAACCACAGAACAATTTTGGAAACCACATAATGAAGACAGAAATGCTGCCAGTGACCACGATCTCTTACTGAATTTGTGGAGCAACAAATAATCCCCTCATTACCAACTTAACATTGTAAAATTAGAGGTTTTTTTCTGATCATTTAGTGTCAGATCATTACGCATTTCTTAGAATAAGATCTTTGTGAGGAGTTATAGAGCTAAACACTGAAATCCACTGATATTTAAAAATAGAGCCTACTTTTTTTGCAGATGGCTTCTTGAATGATAAACATAAATATGTCATGTACAGTTGTCCCTTTGTGTCTATGAAGAGTTGGTTCTAAGACAGCCATCCAATAACTCCCTGAATAGCAAAGTTCATTGTTGTTCATTTTCTTTAGATGAAATGGAAAAATATTTGTCTATTTTCAGTCCCTCTGTTTAAATAATCTCCAGATAATTAATAATATTCACCACAATGAAGAGTCTATGTAAGTAGTGACTATATTCTATTCTTAAGGGAATAATTACAAGAGTAAAAAAAAAAAAATCTGTGTAAGTTAAATACAGATGAAATATTTTTAAAATATTTTAAAAATATTTTAATGCTCAGTTGAACCCATGAATGTAGGACCCATAGGTACAAAAGGACATATATTATAAATAAACTGTAGTTTGTATGTGATAAGATTGGAGAGCCTGATCTATATTCAGCACCTTGACGTCACCAGTGAAGACTGAATATTTCCTAAGTAGGATTTATTTATGTAGAAATATTTTTAAAAGTAATGTCAAAAATAGCCACATTCTTCTGTAAATAAATAATAGGTTCTATTATTTTTGTGTTCCTTCCCATCTTCTATTACTTACCCCACTGAATTCAATGTCCCCACTTAGAGTTGCTATATATATCCATCATAGTATAACTAATAATTAAAAGAAACATTTTCTTATCTTCCTTCTTTCTCCCCATCTTGTTCTACTCTAACAGTTTTATGATGCTGAAAAGAAAATGAGTCGACCATACATACATTCTAGTAACATCCATCATCAGAAGAAAATGTTTGAAAACTTATTTTGACTAATTCATTGAATGGAAGCAAAATAAACAAGGGAAAAAGAAAAAGAAATAGGAATTATGATGAGGTTTAAATTTTTTTCTCTTTTAAATTCTTTTTTTAATTGAATTCTTTATTGATACAATTTATATACATCTCACAATCACATATAACACTGGGGAATTTGTATCAGTATATGACACAAGATAATTCTCATTTTTACCCATACCCTTACCCACCCACACTTCCCCACCCGCTTTATACATGCTCTTTTATTTTCTTTCAGAATCATATTTATTCCTTCCCCTCATTACATTCCCACACCAAATTTCCGTTGGAAACTTCCCATTCTACAAAAAACTGTCATACTTTCTAGAGCTCATTTGCATCTACAGGTGCTCATATCAAAGAAAAGATCTAATATTTGCCTATCTGTGATCTATTTATTTCACTTATTAGTGTGTCCTCCAGGTGTCTCCATGTGCACATAAATGAATCAGTCTTGTTATTCTTTATGGCAGAATAATACTCCATTTTATAAAAAAAAACCCACATCTTCTGTATCTACTCTCCAGTTGATGGACATTTGGGTTGTTTCCAAGACTGAGCTATCACGAACTGAGCTGCTATGAACAAGAGTGTACATTTGTCTTTCCAATGTGATTTTTAAAAATTATTTTTGGTATATTCCTAGCAGGGGGATAGCAGGGTCAAATGGGACCCCTAGTCCTAGTTTTCTGAGAAATCTCCACACAGATCTCCACAACTTTTAAATTCTTTAATCAATGAATTCTGACATATATTTATTTGAACAGATATTAATGAAGGCATTACAATATTAGGCATTTAAATATACACACAGTGCTGTGAATAAATATTATAAATGCAAACTAATAATAACCTAGAAGAGAAATATTAAACAATAAGAAAACCAAAGATATAGGTAGGGTGTCACAGTGGGGAATAAAAACTGTAAACACCTGTAAAAAGTAGGTTCAGTGTTAATCAAAAAGCAATAGACAAATAGAGTGTTTAGTAGATGTAAATCATAAATATAAACCATAAAAAGCTGACACATTGTAATATTAAAAACAATAAATACTTTATGCTGAATAACCCTTAGAGTTCCCAGAGGAGAGTTTTATTACTGTTGGAAAGAAATTTTCTAATCTTATTGACCCAAAACAAATAGAAATGATAAATAAAAGCTCGATAGAAACAGAGAATTGACAGATCACAGTTGGTCATCCAGTGTTAGGTATAACTGGGCTAGCTCTCTGTGAGCAGGACATTAGGGAAGTTAGGATTCTGTCCTCCCAAATTTGGAGACAGCAGATTCCCCCTTTTTCTGATGATTACATTTCTAAGGAATGGCTTTCAGGTGCTTGAGAACAACACTCCAGAGTTGTAGGAAGTGCTCATGCTTTGCACAGGGACAAAAGAAGGAGTCCTAGTTCTAAGTACTTTGTTATAAATGCTCTAAGAAATGCAGGTCATGGACCTACTGCCAGGTATTAGCTAAAATAGTCAGTTCTTCTGGCAGCCTTGAATTTCCAGGCAGGGCTTGTGATGGCAAGAGAAGTCAACCCGGGTCTTCCAGCCTTATGTTTCTGGACCTCATGGTAGAGTTTGGTCCTTTTCTAGTGCAGAGATGTGGATGAAGTTATGACTGGGGCAGGAATTCTAATTTCAGCTTCAATTAATAGAACATGATCTACATAATTCCTCTTTCTATGGAGGATACTAGCAAAAAGTACCTATATTTTGATTTTTACTAAAATGAAGCATCATTTCCTTCTTATGGTCCCCTTAAGATTATTGAGGGTGGAATTCAATTTTATGAAACAAAAGGGAGAAAAATCAGTAAAATCAGTCAGTATAACATTTCTGACAGAAATCATGTGCTTCCTAAAAATTCTTTGTTTAAAAAAATTCCCTATCTCAATAATTAATTCAAACGTTCCTGAAATTCTTGATAATTTCTCCTCTTTCTTCCATTCATTCCAGTGGAGTTTCATTACATTTTACAAATGAGTTGCTTTATGAATGAGTGAATTGCAATAAATGTGCTTTGAGTCATTACTTCTCTTTCATGAAGTTAACATGCATTAGATTACTTTCATTCACACAAGTGTACAGAACTAAAAAGAAAAAAAAGATCTCTCTAAAAAGCTTACAAATTAAGAATGGATTTGAAATGATCACCACACTATTATTCAAAATATGGATGCAAGTGTGCAAGTCATCTTTTCAAAAATGTTTAGTAACACAGTGCGAAGACTAACATTTAAACTCTAGTTGTGGCTTTATGGGTCCACGTTGATAAAAGACATCTAAGCCAAGGCTTTCTAATTAGCAGAAACAATTTTTGCATTCTAATTTAATTGCTGCAATAGTGGCTATTTTAAGACAAATGTGAACACATTTGGATATAATTAGGAACAAGTATTCCTTTTTTTTTTTTTTTTTTTTTTTTTTTTTTGCTTTTTGGAGACAGGGTCTCGCTTTGTAGTTCAGGCTGGCCCTGAGCTCACTATGGCGCCCAGGCAAGCCGCCGCGAACTCAGCAATCCTCTTGTCTCTGCCTCCCGAGTGCTGGGATTACAGGCGTGAGCCACCACACCCGGCATTGTGGTATGCGGTGTTGATTGCTGGTGGGCGTGAGTCTCCACGCCCAGCATTGTGTGTGGTTTCCGAGGATCAAACTCAGGACCTTGCGCTTGCGAGGCAGGCGCTGGAACCACTGAGCTAATCCTCCGGCCCAGGAACAAGTATTCCTTTGAAGGGGCTCAAGACAAACACTTTACAGTTTTCTGAAAACCTATTGTATTCAAATAGAAAAAAAGTAGTAAAATTAAAGTTAATTTAAGATTTAAAAATATTTAGAAAAATATTGCTGCTGATTTGGCCTTTCCCTTATTTTATGATGCCCAGAAATTATACCAGAAATGAAGACAAGAAATTTTTAGAAGATTTGTTTGAGATGAGTTCTGATATTTATTGGTTGTTTGCTTTACTTTGCATTATTTTCTGAGATCTTAGTATTATCAACATGTATTTACCAAAATTCCAGAGTGCTTTATGTGGTTGAAAACTTGCTTTCTGTGAGCAATGAAGAGTAAACTTTCTATTAGAGGCTAGGTCATAGTATGCAAACCACTTAAATATAGTCAACATTACAACTACTATCATACACAGTTAAATATAATTATAAAAGAACTTTAATGGCACATGACAGTTGTGTCCACTCCACCTCATTAAAACTCTAAAAGAATTAATTTTACATTATAAGACCGTTTACTCATTGAATAATTTCAAGCAGAAAGGATACTGTGTTGGTCGACATTTTAATGACACTAACCAGAGTAAGATTAATTTCTGAAACAAGGATTGAGATAATTTTTGTGACTTTTTTCAGTTATTCTACATGGTATTTGTGTGTATAGCAACAATTTTTGTTTCAGTAGTTCTAAATTTGTTTCAAAATTTCACTAATCATTTTGTTTGATACATTGCTTTTCATTATGTTAATAGAATCTGTTGAGTTATATAATTTTTTTTCTTTCTCTAAGGTGATTTCTCACATGGATTTTTGTTTCAATATAATTATTCATGGATTTTATAACAATATCTTTAAGCAAAGTGTGGAGAGAGTCTTGTGGAAATCTAAAAGTGTAGATACAGACTGATACTTATTCAAAGATAAAATCAGGATATAATGTGATTTTACTGATAGACCAATATCTACTTGCTTAAGATATCTTATATGGAAGAAGAGTGAGAAATGCCAAATAAATTAACTTTTCTATTTCATGTTTATGTTAATCTAGATTTTTCATTATGTGTTTTTTACTATTAACAAGTGATGTATAGTATGTCAATGAATTAAAATGTGAAGACTTATTTTGCCAGAATATTTTGTACTTAATAATGAAATATGTGGTATTTATCTTAGCAATATTTCATTTAACTTGGAAATATGAAACAGATTACTGGTTTACTACTCACTAAGGATCTAAAACAGGAAAATAAATTAATATTTGTGCTCACAGCATGAAGAGCATTACTTTTAAAAGAAAGATATCACAGGATTGAATGACAGCAGAATTATGAGCTACAGGAAAAGTCTACATTTTTTTCTTAGACTGAAGGTGAACACAAAGGGTTACTAATAACTATATATAGAATTCACTACTTTTTTATCCATAAATTTTACATTACAATTTAGGATAAAAAATGATCATTGCTTCCCAGTATATATTACAGTGGCTAATATCTAATTGTCAATGAACAATCAATCAAATAAAGTAAACTATAGGAATAAACATTACTACTGCTTCTGCACTTCTTTTACCTAAGATTTTGATTGAATTTGAACTGTGTAGTAATTAGCATAGTATTCTTTGTTTTACCTATATGAAGTTTCTTCACTCAACAGAAAAAAAAAAAAATCTACCTCTAGAGAAATTAAGAAAACTTATCCAAAACAGAATTTGGGGCCAGAATTGTGTATTCTACTTTTGCAAAATTTATATATGCTGTCGTGCATCTGCATTTGGTTATGCTTACTGATAATTTTAAAGCTACGTTTATTCTATGAAATGGAATATTACTCTGCCTTAAAGAATGATAAGTTTGAGTCATTTATAATCAAATGGACGTACCTTGAGGACAAACTTATAAGTGAAATAAATAGGTCACAGACATGTAAATATCGTATCTGCCCTCTGGTATGAGAAACTGAAGATGTTAATGAGTTCTAGAATGCATAATGGATATTGTAAAATAGAAAATATTCAACAGGAAATGTGGTAGAGGTGTGAGTAATGAGGTGTAAAGAAAAAATGTGATGATAATAAAAAAGGGAAACAAAGCTTAAATATTTAGGGCATGGGGTAGTGGGATGGGTAGGGGAATGGGAAAAATAAGAATTAAATTATATCATATACTGGTATAAATTACCAATATTGAGTGTGATCATGATGTGTATATACAATGTACCAATGAAGATAAAAATAAACTGAAAAATGCAAAATTGGTGTATTATCCAAAATCACAAGCTTAAAATAAAATCTATCATATGACTTAATTTTTCTCCTCTCAAATTTGCACAGAAAATTGCATAACTTTATGAGAAATTACTGAAATAATGTCAATAGTTTCTATTCATGTTACAAATATTATTACAATATTAGTTAAAAACCTGGGCACATCAGAACTAATGTACTATAATGTTTTATTTGCTTACATAGAGAGTGTATATGTAACTAGTCTCATTATTTCTAGAAGTCTGTAAATATCTAATATTCCTATATTTTATTTGCAAGACAGACAAATCTAATTAACACTAAAAACTGCCCATTGCTTTTTCTTTAAATTCCTTAACCATGATTTCCATGGCATTTGCTTTTCCTTTAACTGAATTTAGCATGTTTTACTGCAGATATTACAATGTCCAGGCCCACATTTTGTACTCGTATCACTTTTTGAGATCTTATTTTGTTCTACCTAAGTCTTTTGCCCACAGAACACTATTCCACAGCTGTTTTAATGTGTTTGGCTGCTACTTCTAACTTCTATGCTGCTTACGGTTCAGCATCAAGTGCTTGTTTTTTCTTTTTGTTATGGCTCCATTTTCCTCCACTTTGAATCTGTGATAACTTTCCACTGGATGTTGCTCATGGCTGGTTTTGGTTTGTACTGAATAATTTTGGATCCCAGTATTCTGTATATTTTTCCTGATATGCTATTGAGTTACTTGCAAACAGTTTGTCCACATCAGTGCTTCCCTTTAAGATCTGTTAGAAATAATTAGTGTTTCATCTCAAGATAATGATTTCTTACCACTAAGAGAAGACTTGTATCTCTTGTCCACACAATGCTTGAATTTCCTGGACCTGGCTCAGGGCTTTTCACCCTTCTAATCCTTTTGGTTTCGCCTTTTCCTTCTTCTCAGACCTGTTCTCATCAGTCAGACGATGAACCCTGAGAGGAAAACTTGTGCAGATCTTGAATATCACTGTTTGTATAGTTTACCTTGGTTTATTTGTTCAGTGGAGCGATATTTCTGGTCTCTCTTATTCCATTTTGGCCATATGACCCATCTCTCTCAGCAAATCTCTGTAAGAATCAACTTAATAATTATACCTAATTACTCCATTAGATTGTGAGCCACTGAAAAGTGCAACTTTTATATCACAAATCTTTTGAATACAGATTTGTTTTTTAAAATATAGCATCTTCTATCTTTATATTTATTTGAATGGAGAAAAGAATATATCCTTTCATAATGTATTTCATCTATTCCCACCACTGTTTTTTTTTTGTTTGTTTTGTTTTGTTTTTGAGACAGAGTCTCGCTTTGTAGTTCAGGCTGGCCCTGAACTCACTATGTGTCCCAGGCAAGCCTTGAACTCAGCAATCCTCCTGCCTCTGCCCCCCAAGTTCTGGAATTACAGGCATAAGCCACCATGCCCAGCTACCACTGGGTTTTTTATGCAATTATTTCCTCAATTTAGGCAAAATTTTCTTGCTCAATATTAAATATTAGTCTATGAAACCCAACTCAAGAGTACTCAGACCGGGGCCTAAGTGGTACATGTGATGTAAATATAAGGTCCACAGTACCTGAGAATGACCCACAAAAATTGTTATTTTCCTGTACGAAATATAATATTCTCAACACACATCCCCAAAGGAAATTAAACATATAACATTAAACCAAATACATCCATTATTTTAACATAATTCAGAGTAAAAAGATGCCTAACAATTGTGACCTCAGGAGAAAAAAAAGTATAACTTTAGGATTTCTCTACTTTGCTGTTGTCAGCTTACTTTAAATGGCATCAAACCTCCTTGGGAAGCTATTTAATAAGAGAAGGGCAACTCATGTCAGAAAATTAACATTTAACTAGAAGAATAAATGGGCAAACAAATGCATTTTCTTCTAATATTAGTAATATAATTCTACTAGAGAGATGAAAATGCAAATATGCCTGTGAGAACAGCAATAACTTGTAATATCATTTAAGAGGAGCTATTAAGAAAAAAATGGAAACCCGTATCCATAGAATATCAAGTTTGTCAATTAATGTAGGGTAATTTTTAGAGCGATCTTAATTATACTAAGACACAAATATAAACCAAATTGTTTAGGGCCAGCCAAGACTCATATTCTTCTTATTTATGTGCTTTTCTATGGCTTATAGAGAACACAGAAGGTCTGAACTCTTATGAACATGTGCTACTTTAACAACTCTATCATATTTTATAATATTGCATTTAAATGTGCCTGGATTTATTGTAAAAATTGCTATGAACTATTAATATAATTTTTGTTTTATGGTACTGGAGCTAATATCACAATAAACATAATTTCACTTTGTTTTGTTTGTTCTTATGACTGGTTATTGTCTGCAAATATATTCTGAGGAGACAGTAAAACTGTGAAAAAATTTATACACATTTTGGTTATCTACAGTACTTTAACCACAGTGATCTTCAAAGGAGACATTAGTTTACCATTTCTAGAACATTATATGGACATTTAACATCAATATCTGTCTAAAATATGCATTAACACTTTGCTTAATTATGATAACAATAACATTTTCATTGTAATTATTTTTAATTTATAAAACATACTTGGTTAAATTAGTCACTGTTTTATTATACTTCTTTATAATTTTCACTCCATTTATTGCTTCCAGTTTTGGGGGGTTATTCATTATTTTTAAATATCTATGTTTGGAAAAAGTTTCTATTACACTGAGATGTGTGTGTGTGTGTGTGTGTGTGTGTGTGTCTGCGCACACATGCGTGCACATGTGCACAAGGGAGAAAGTGAAGTAATGTGAAAGAATTCTGCATGTACTCTCTCTGGTAAGAACTAGAGCCGAAGGGTTTCCCAAGAGGCAGTCTTCCTGTCCTTACCTTTCAGAAACTTTGGGAAATCTTGAAACTTTTGCATCCCCGCTACAAAAGTACTCCTCAGGTTTTCATACCGTAAGAGTAGAATTCTTTACATCACATTCATTTAGAAAGTAACATAGAAACAGAAATATATTTTCATTTCTGATGAAATTTTCTTCCAATAAAATATAATTATAATCTCTTGGACAGAAAGTCCAGCTATATTAAAAATGTCCTTTACTCTGTTAAGATGAATGCAATTATGTGCATAAAATCAGAAAATCTCAGTAAAATCTGACCAGCGAATGGGTTGAACAAGATCGGGATTGTGAGTCTCAACAAATTATAGCTTGTGAACTAAATTTCTTGGGTTTTATTGAGTTGCATTGGTGCACTGACACAGGCTGTGTGATATATTTACCTCTTTTGCCTATGGCCTTATCGCTACAGACCTAGCTGTGACAGTGATCGTATAACCAAGAAAGTATACTTACTGTATGGCCCTTTACAAAAAGAACTTTACCACCCTTGTGCTTGAGTCCTCTTTTAATAGATCCAAAGGTTGTTAGGCTTTGGGGAAAAGTGAAGCCAATCATGTGATATTTAAAGGGTACAAGAAAATTGTCATCATGAATGGACTCAATATAAAGGATTAAAATGACTACAGTGTTATGTTTAGTTCCTAAACTTCAGGTGTGCATAATTAGATAGTTTACTGCTGCGGTTTGTAGCTAGATTTTTCCCAAGAGCTTCTTGCAACTCATAGGCAGGCCCTTGGAAAAATGACCGCTCTACGGGGCCTCAGATCCGACCTGCTGTTAGAAAATGAGGTCTGGCCAGGGCTATTTCCCTTCCCAGTTTCCCTCCTGTCTTCCTGGGCTGCCGCACTGCCAGCCCGTGCACGGCTCTCCTCCGAGAGGCAGGCTAGACTGTGGACTGAAGAGCAGGCCGAAGTAAACCTTTTCTTCATTATGTTATGTCAGATGACGCGTCTCAGTAATGAGAAAGTAACTGTTGCAGAATTAAACTGAAACAAGGTGGCACTGAAATCGCATCTCCAGTATTACGTAAGTCAATATTCAAATAGCTAAGTCTCTGAAAGGGAAGACTAGGAAGATATCTTTTTGTTATTCTGCCTCCTCAAGTGGCTGCAGAGGTAAGAGCCGCAGGCAACCAGGTTTTCTTATTACCAGTTTTCTTTTATTACTGTTTTAGCCGGTCCGTAAGGAATTCTACAGTGACATTGTTGCTATTAAATCGATTCTGATTACGGATGGAAAAACTGACTGAAAAATAATATTGTCATGATTTCAAATATAATTCCTTTGTGTTCAGAGAACTTACTCTGTAAAGATGTTCGTCTCTTCGAATGTGCTAGAATGTGTTTCAAGGTTTGGACCCAGATCTCTGTGTGTAAATATTTCACCTGTTTCTGAAAAGAAAATGTTCTGGGTTGGTCAGTTATTGTACAAATGCAGATTAAGTGGCCTCTTATACACTGAGTGAATTGTCTTATGAGTTAATGTATCAATTACCAAATAAGAAGTAAAGAAACCTCTTCAACTTTAGTAGATTTGTCTGTTTTCCTTTAATTTTGCTTTATATGTTTTGGTTGCGACAAGTCTAGGATTCCATGTCTCCTTGAGCACTATTTTGAGTATTATGAAATGTTCTTTATATTTCTAATAACACTTGCATCTTGAGGAAGGTGATGTCTAACATTAATATAGATACAAGAGCATTATGATAGGAACTCTTTAATAGCATATTTATTCTCATCTGTTTATTTGGATGTAATCATTGGCATTATGTGAAAATATTTCTTTTACAGATATCATGTAACTGCATGTTTCTCTGTCTTTTGATTGGAAAACTGAATCCCTTTATATTTAATGAAATTACTAACCTGTGTTAAGTGCTCATTTTGCTACTTGTTTTCTTTCTATCTAATTTGTTTTCCTCTTGTATCCCTACCTTATTTTTCCTTATTTCAATATTTTTGAATACCATTCATATTCTTCTAATTTCTTTTCAGTTGTACAATATTATCTAAGCAATTGATAGGGATTAAATTCTACACTGTTTATGTATTGGGATCTATTTAGACTTCAGCTCCGTTTCACATACAGTTACAACA
The DNA here is from genome assembly GCA_004025085.1 of Thryonomys swinderianus. NCBI lineage: Eukaryota > Metazoa > Chordata > Mammalia > Rodentia > Thryonomyidae > Thryonomys > Thryonomys swinderianus. The sequence continues at coordinate 29,595 of PVIC010009778.1, forward strand.
ATATACTTCTATGTACTATTCCCGAAACTCACTATATGGTTGCCATAATTCTACCCTTATGTTCATAAAAATCTACAAAAATATAATTATTTTGCTATAAACAGTCATTTAACTGGTGTATTTGTTTCTACAAAATGCTTTTGACTTCATATCATACTTTATGTTAAAATAATTCCCTTAGAATGTCTTATGTGACAAGTCTACTGATATAGGACTTTTGTAACTTTTAGTTATTTAGAAGTATTTACTTATATATGTTTTTCACTCTTGTAGATGGATAATTCCCTGGCTTTAACATCCTTGTTTATAACTTTTAATTTTTTTCTCTTTAAGTACATTAATTTTACCACTTCATGCTTAGAAACTTTATTGCTTCTGTGGATGTCTGAAGGTGTAGACGGTCTTCTGCTGAATAACATATCACTTTCTTTTGGCTTCTTTCAAGATTTTGTTTTGTTTTGGTTTTGGCTTTTAACAATTTGACAGTGTTGAGCACAGGTGTATCTCTTTTTATTCATGTTTGTTGAGGTTCACTGACTTACTTCTGTAAGTTCCTGTTTTTTAACCAAACTTATCACAACTTCAGAAATACATCTTCAAATATTATTTCAAGTCATTCTCCTTTTTGAAGAATACAGTTTTTATCTCAGTCTGACTGACGTTTTCCTACAAGTCTTTAAAATATGTTTCTTGGCTGGGGATTTAGCTCAAGTGGTCCCACGCCAACCTTGGATGCACAAGGGCCTGAGTTCAATCCCTATACTGCAAAAAAAAAAAAAAAAAGTTTCCTTATTTGAGGTAATATCAAACTATATTTGCTATTTATTTTGCTATTTTGAATATCTAATGCATTTTTCATTTTAAATTTTATACTTGTATTTCTATGATTTCAATTTTTCAGTTTGTATTACTCCAGTGAGTTATAGAATGTCAGTTTATATTGCTATCTTTTGCTTTATTATCCTTTTAGTTTTTACCTGCTAATTCCAAGTTGCTCATCATCCTTATGTAGATTTTTATTGAGTAATACCACTGATCTGTTATAGGCCTTACTTTCTCTATTATATATGAACTTTTTCCTTCACATATCAAATAATTTTTATCTCATGCTGAATGTTATGATTTGCATATATATGGAACCACAATTATGTTCCTTTCTTTGGCCCTGGAATTTCTTCCAGCAGGGAGTAAAACAACTAACAGCTCCTTCTGATCCATTTGGAGTTGGTTTTATTCTTTGACATGTGTCTTGATCAGTTTGACATAGCTGGGCCAGAACACATGATACTCATTATTTAAAGAAAGAGAGGTTTATTTTGGCTGATGGTGTTTAAAGATTTAGCCTAGAGTTGGGTAGATCCAAAGCAGAACTGACATGGAGGAGGGTCTGGGGAGAAGGGATCACCTAATGGGAGTCTGGAAGCAGGGAGAGGAGTCAGGAATGAAGACACACAGTTTCAGACGTACTCCGAATGACTTACTTCTGAGCAGGCCTCCCATCCTAACAGTAGATTTAGTTACCAGACTCACTGGTGAGTAAAGCACCCTCAAGATTAAATTACCTTCAAAAGCTACATTACAAGAAATCTAGTCTATTTTTGTTTTGTCTTTGTTTTTTGAGCACCTAAATTGAATGTGTGTGTGTGTGTGGGGGGTGTACTGGGTATCAAACACAGGCTCTTGTGTGTCCCAGGTTGGTGCTGTACCACTTGAGCTAAGCCCCCAGCCCCCTAAATCGAATTTTAAAGAATCTTGGCCCTTCTGCACTGCATCTGGACTTCAGATGTGATGTCCTCGTCATGTGTGATCGCTGATGTATCTATTCTGCCTTCCACACACAGTAGCTGTGCCTTGCAAGGACTTGGAGACTCACACATAAAGCTGAAACCTTCACTGTAGACTCATGTGAATAGACCAGTGTGAATACCGTGCAGCCTCTTAAGAATCCTTCCTGTTCCCTTTGCTTGTGGCCCCCAACCCAAGAAACCTACTCCAGCCTCTGAAGAAGCCCTCATCCCTTCCAGCTTTGCCCCCAAAGCATATATGGCTCCAGATGTAGGTTGCACTGTAGACTTCAGTGTTGGATACATCACTACATTTTCATAATGTCTTTTCCATTTGCTAAAAATCACAGTTGACATGCCGGGCATGGTGGCTCACGCCTGTCATCCCAGCACTCCGGAGGCAGAGACAGGAGGATTGCTGAGTTCGGGGCGGCTTGCCTGGGCACCATAGTGAGCTCAGGGCCAGCCTGAACTACAAAGCGAGACCCTGTCTCCAAAAAGAAAAAAAAAAATCACAGTTGAGTTCTACTCATTTTGTGTTTTTTCAAAATGTTACATTTTTCCAATTCTATGATTTTTATTGTTAGAAAACAAGTTTGATAAGTTTGATAGTAGATTCTGTGCCATGGTGAAAACTATATATAATCATTTATCACATTTTGATTTAATAGATTTTTCAACTCCTGATCTTTAGATTACATTTTTCCTTCACATATCTCATTTATTGTCTTCAAAATCCTAAAACAATCTTTCTTTTTGTTTTAAACCTTACTTGAAATTAGTTTCAAAGAAGTTGCAAAAATGGGAGATAAGATCTTCATGTACCTTACCTGTTTCCTTAATATTGATACTTTTTATAATTGTCAAGTAGGGAATATCAATTCCTGTAATATTTTTTTTTTTGAGACAGGGTCTCGCTTTGTAGCTCAGGCTGGCCCTGAGCTCACTATGTAGCCCAGGCAAGCCTCGAACTCAGCAATCCTCCTGCCTCTGCCTCCTGAGTGCTGGGATTACAGGCGTGAGCCACCATGCCCGACGATCCTCTAATATTTTTAAAACCTTTATGAATAATTTTAGTGGGAATAACACACCAGCTATACGTTAGGAAAAGCTACATGTTTAGATATTGCATCTTATATGGACATTTTCTGTTAGAACTCTCTGAGGTTGGTCGGAACAGCATGTAGAAGTTCATTAAGGAAATGAAGAATGCAAATAAAATTTTGCCCCTGTTAAGCTTCAGTCTGTTACGGAGGAAATATGGTAAAACACAAAAATGGCAGCAGAGAGAGATCTTTAACATATTTTACTTATATTTAAATATTACCTTTGTACTTAAACCATAATGTGTTACTCAAGTACACACCATTTTCATAAAGGCTCTAATTTTGAGGAGAAGACAAGTGAAACGATATTCTATGGAAACACACTGTGTGAACTGGTCTATTTGGTTGCAGCAAAAGGAAGTCTCCAGCTGATCGCTTTGATTTCCCTCACTGGTTTGTTTGATTACCCTCACATGGATAATGTAAAAACCATATGGGAGAAATTTACTTCTTTAGTATTTGCAACTGAAACCTGCTGGGATGCTTAGATCTTGCAGCTCACAAGGAAAGGGAGAGGAAAGTCACATGATTTTTATGTCGAGGGCAAGAAAAAAAGTTGGTAATACTCAAAGTGAAAAGGAAGACTTTCACACCATAGGAATGACTTAGTACACTTTCAAAGAAGATATGTGATTTTTCTAACCTGTTTTCTTGTTTTGGTGTTAATTACTTCTGGGTTTCTATATGCGTCCTATTTCTTTTCCTTCGTTTGATGTTCTTTTCATAAAATTAATTCAACCTTGAAAGTCATATGCTTATTTTTTATTTATTCATTATCTCTGATGCAATCAATAATAAAATAAACACCAATATAATATTCCAATTCCAAACAGCAGTCATGCATCTGTTTGTATAGTAATTTATAAATATTTATATATTGCTTAATATGTGCAAAATAGTTACTGACTTTAGCAATTAGGTGATGAACGAAGGTCATGAATCTATTGGAACAGTTTCTTGGACTAGGATTTTACGTAGGAGACATGCTATAGGGAATGTGGATCAAATGAAAAGGAACACATAATAAACAGGTCCGCTATTATCTCACACCAGCTAGGCATCCGGCGTTCAATTCTGATGCTGCCTGTCTAGGGTTCACATTCTTCCACGTGACTGTCCGCCTGCTGGATGCCTGTTAACAGTTCCTGGGTCGCTTCCTTTGACTGGCCCCTATAAATCTGCAGCCCATGGAAGTCTTTTCTCAAGCTCTAGGAACAATTGCTGAAAGGATTTACTCAACTCAGGGAAACACATTTCATGGTTTAGAATGAGGGATAAACCTCTACACAGACAAATGGAGGACCCCGTGTGTGTGTATACACACTGTGTGTGTGTGTGTGTCTGTCTGACTCTGTGCATGTAAATATCTACTGCAATGAACTGCACCCTGACGTGCTGCTGTTCGGTGTTTGGGAAGTTCTCATGGAAGCACAGTTTCTTACATTTGTAGTCACTGGTAATGGACTCAACCCTGAACTGTATTTTCTCTTTTCAGAGGCTCATGCAGACTCTGAAGTTTTGAAACCTGTAAACATAGCTCGGTCTCTCTGACCTCAGCCCCTCTCCAGAGCTTATACCAGGAGTCATCTGGTTAGCCCTTCTGTGAAGTAGGACACGCCAAGGATTTGAGTGCTGTCCCTAGAAATAGTGGTAAGGAACAAAATTCATATTATTACTCTTTATTTTACCAAAATAAGCCTATGGATGCATATCACCACTTCCAGAAAGTCCTTTCACACAAAATTCGTTGAGTAGATGACATTGGACCAAAATGAGGGATTCAGATAGGTTTATCCCTTCAGGTCGTGCCTTCAAAGAGCATGAACAAGAACAGCAGAGGCCTATCTGATAAGAAAAGTGAAAGATTGGTTAGTAAGTGTGACCACTGATACTTTACATAAAAGAATGTTTGGTTTTAACCAACATGTTAAAAAGTTCACTACAGCTTCTTGTAGAAGTAAACTGTGGGAACATAAAAGTAGAAACCATGCAACTATTCTCTCTCTCTCTCTCTCTCCCTCTCTCTCCCTCTCTCTCTCTCTCCCTCTTTCTCCCTCTCCCTCTCTCCCTCTCTCTCTCCCCCTCTCTCTCTTAATTAAAATATATACATATGGACTGGATGCTTTGGGAATGTTAGATAGCAAAGACTAAACAGCCAAAATGACCATTGCTCGGGGAAATTTTCTCTGAATGATTATGAAGATTTAAATGCATTAATTTCTTAGATATGTCATCTAATAATGTCATCTAAAACAGAAGCTATTACATATTTTGTGATTATTTGATTATATATCTACAAATCTTATTAGCAGATTATTTAGCCTCCAGGGAAATAAGTTTGAGTTTCTATATCTTTCTGCCTGGCATTTACTATATTGTAGATAATCAGTCATTTTTATTGAATGCATGAGTGGACTTGGGCTCATAATGTTTCTTTGAGATTTAACTATCTAGTTTTTTCATACTACTTATTTTACTATTGTATTTTCCATAAAGAACACATTATAAAAAAACCCATTTAATATAGCATATATATTGTAATATATATTATTGCATTTTGAGATGATTTGCTTTCCAACAATTTTATAATCTTCATATTCAACTTCTCTTTGGTTTTGACTTTAATACAGCATATTGTATTACACTAAAATGAAATATCTATGTTACACCATATAGTTTGTGGCTTCTACAGCATTCAACAGCTAATAAAAATTTGAGGAAAAAAAGTAACATATTCTATTCTACATGCATTTTCATGTTAGGGTTTGCTGAAATATGCAAAAAAACTCAAATAAGAGATAATGTTTAGTGAAAAAGAATTCCTAAAAAACTATTTTTCTGTTCTTTTATTATTGCATAAAACTACAGTTGCTTTTACTGTAGTTAAGTCTGAAAAGAGTAATCTTAATATAAACGTTAGCAAAATAAATAAAAATAGTTGTACTAAATGATATCAAAATGGGTGATTATGAATTGCAAGTCATTTCTAAATTGCTTATGTAAATATGCATTTCTATCCAGATTCCAGGTAACTTATTGGAATTTTATACATTCATATTTCTCATTTGTTTCTAGGCAATAGGAAGAACAATATCATTTATATAAAATTACACATTCAAATATTTTCTTATATTGTTATTTGCAATAATTATGAGTATGGTCTTAAATGTTAAAAGTTCTTTTTAGGGCTAGAGATTTAGCTCAGTGGTTCCAGCACCTGCCTGGCAAGCACAAGGTCCTGAGTTCGATCCAGGTAACCACATACAATGCTGGGTGTGGTGACTCGCGCCCACCAACAATCAACCATCAATCAGCACCACATACCACAGAGCCGGGCATGGTGGCTCACGCCTGTAATCCCAGCACTCGGGAGGCAGAGGCAGGAGGATTGCTGAGCTCGAGGTTTGCCTGGGCTACATAGTGAGCTGAGGGCCAGCCTGAACTACAAAGCGAAACCCATCTTTTTAAGAAGAGATTTACTTAGTTTGGTTTTCAAAATTTTCATTAATACACGTTTACAGTAAGTCATGTTAAGATTTCTACTTAATTTACAGGTTTTTAAAATTTTTATTAGTGCATATTTGCAGTACATAATGTTTGCATTCCCTGGAGGAAGTTGGCACCTGTAGAAGACACAGTTTTTGAAACTTTTTCATCCCTTTACCTCCTACCTTTCCCACTCCCTCCACCTTGCCATGCCCTTCACATCTGAGAAAGCTCTAACTTTCTGCTTCTATCATTTCTCATGATTATTGTTATTAGTGCTACTACTAGGGTGTTAAATTAGGACCTTGACACTCTGTGACATTCTGAGACTTTTTGCATTTTATTTTGAGACTCAAGGTGCACCATGTGCTTTTCCTGCTTCAGTCTCTGAGACGATACTTTCTCTTTATATTGTTACTTTGTAAAATCTTCAACAAAATATTTGCAGAAGTAAGACCAAATTTTACTTTTTACAGGAGACCTACAATGATCCCAACATGTGCCACATTTATGAATTTTTTGTTTTGTTTTTGAAATCAACAATGTTGTATATTTAGCATGAACTCCTGAAGTTTAGAAAAAAAAATTTGTGAATTTTTAAATACTAAAGATTTAGGTCAGGATAGAGACTACCACTAAGAGAGGAACTTTAGACTATTCAGTCTATTTCACATAATTGCTTCTCCCAGTTTTAATTCATTGATTGTCAGGAGTAATAATTCTCCATTCAGTCATCTGAATCCAGTTGGATGACAGGTTTTATTTTTTCCCATGGCTTTGAGAAAGGAAACATCATGGCGTATTTTCCAAATATATTATCACTATTGGTGACATTCATCTGATGTTATTTTAGATTAAAGAGAAAGCATTAGATCCATTTTATTTGCTTATGTTTAGCCGAGAAACCTCTAGGCAGTATAATAAATTAAACTATTGCTTTCTTTAGAAGGACATTCATTTCTCGCGGCTTATTGACTTTGGTCTAATTTAGTTTTAATGCAGTGGGTCACTCGGTTGAAGTCATGCGGTTTGTTTCTGCATCATGTTGTGCAGGGTTTACCCCATGAGACTAAGAAATCAATGATTATACAAGGTGTTCGGCTTCTTCTCGCCCTTGAGTCCAGAGTGCTTATACATTTGTACTTAGCAAAGCCCGCAGAGAAAGCTAGAGTAGTTACTTTGGCTTCAAAGCAGTCATAAGTATCCCTCTGAAGCAGTCCTTCCCTAGGGCACAATTAGGATGATTCTTCCCCTCTGCAGAGAACTGCTTTTTAATCGTTTTGAAGTGGTTGTAATTATTTCTTCCTGACCGCTCGGGCCTGGATGCACATAGGTTACCAAGAGTGCCTCCAGATTTTCTCCTCAACCTCTGTTAAACATCAATGAAGGATTCCTAGGGCCACGTACTCTGTTTTGCCGGGGGGCCGTCCCTGGAGATACAGAAAGTAAACAGCACCTCCAAAGGTGCGGAGGTGAACACCCAAGACGTGCAATTCCCTTTCTTAATCTCATGTGAGGTTTAGAAAATCTTATTTTAAAGCTTTATCTGCTTAGCAATTCTCCAACGCACTATCAGAGGAATGAATAGACATAGATGAGTTCCTCTGGATTAAAAAAAAAAATCAGTGTAAATGTGTATCTGTGTTTTTCTAGTAAACGATCTTCTTATACATAAAAATTCGACTTTAATGTCACAGATCAAGGTAACGGAGGGATACTTCTGTGCCTTTATCCACGTTCTCCCTTTCCATTTTACTGGTTGTGAGATGTCACGATCTAGAACGGTGGAATACTCAAGGCCGAGCCCCTCTTGGGTGTTAGGGAATCCCTGCTTCGGCAGGGTTGTACCCATTTTCCAACTGTTTCGGAGCTGCTCAGCATGACTTAGTGGCCAGGAGCCTGGGCTGGGCAGAAAGAGCGGTGTGAAGGTGCTGCCGCCTGCTGGGAGAGACTGGGATCGCCTGCTGGGAGAGACTGGGATAGCATGCTGGAGGGGGCGTGACGTCAAGGATTAAAGGTTTAGGGACATGTGTCTAGTTAATATCCCATAGCTACGTATCTCTTCCTGTTTTAATTCCTCCATAACCTCATTCAGTTGTAGAGACAGCTTTAAAAACACCCTTGTGCTGAAAACTTCTACACTTATATCTGAAATGAGCATGTTGCCCTGGAATTTGAGGCTTATACAATCTTTAAAAGATCTGACATTTTGGGGCTGGAGATTTAGCTCAATGGTTCTGGTGCTTACCTTGCAAGGGCAAGGTCCCTGGTCCGATCCCTGGTAACCACATACAACTATGCTGGGCATGTGACTCATGCCCAGCAGCAATCAGTACCACATACCACAACATGGGGTGTGGTGGCTCACACCAGTAATCCCAAAATTTGGGAGGCAGAGGCAGGAGGATGGCTAAGTTCGTGGCTTCCCTGGGCTACATAGTGAGTTCAGGGCCAGCTTCAACTAGGAAGTGATATCCTGTCTCAAAAAATCTGACTTTTTTTTTTTTTTTTTTGAGACAGGGTCTCGCTTTGTAGTTCAGGCTGGCTCTGAGCTCATTATGTAGCTCAGGCAAACCTCGAACTCAGCAATCCTCCTGTCTCTGCCTCCCGAGTGCTGGGATTACAGGCGTGAGCCATCACGCCCGGCAAAATCTGACATTTTTAATTGGATACTATATAAACATATCCAACTTAAAATGTCCAATCTTTTCATTAGTATATATTTATGATTCAGTATAAGTACATTCATCTTGGGGAACTGATACACACGTGCATCACGTTTTCTTCGGGATTGAGCCTTTTCGCTGCTCCATTGTCTGTCTCCTGAACATCCATCCCCAAATCACAGGTCGGATTTGCAGCCTTCTGTTTCTGAGCCTGAGCAATGGGGAGAGATGTTAAAGTCCTCTGTTCCTCCCACGCACTGTATCCGACAAAGAGATAGAATATCTATCTGTAAACACATGTCCCCTTCTCACCAACTCGTGCGACATCATAAGCAATTTACCATTAAATCCCTACACTATTATTTAAATACATTTTGTTCTTTCTTTTATTTGCCTTAACAAGCATTTGTTTTTTTTTTTTAATTTTTATCTTTATTGGTACACTGCATATACACATCGTGAAAGGAGCAGAAAAATAATTCCCTTTAAATCCCTAGTCAAATTTGATCAGTCTTCCACTGCGAAGCCTTCGGCACTTTTCTGACCTGCTCAGACACCGTATTTCTGACCGTTTCTCCACACCTCTTTTTTAGCTCTGGACATGGTTCCGCTTCACCGTCCTGGAAACTTTACACCAGAGGTGACTGGCTTGTTGGCTCCTTGGGGTATTTGCCTTATTTGGAATCCTGTTTCTAATTCTGCTCTACATTCATCAAATGATTAAATAACTGTTTCACCTATTTTGGTTTTGGCTAAAATTTTCCATTTTAAATGATGCCTTCATTGATAACCATATTCTGCATTGAACACTATCCCTATTTCAGGAATTTCCTTTCCAGACCCTTTGCTTCTACCTACTTTAACACAATCCACCTAACACAGTTCACACACACACACACACACACACACACACACATATACACATACACGTTTTTGGTTGTAGTTTACTTCCAAAATTATACAACAATTTACTTGCAATAAAATGAGATTATTTAACCGCATTTTTAAATGTTTCCTCCTACTGCATATAAAATTTCCTGGTACTTCTGAGATAGTCAATATATTTGTTGATGAATATTCATCTGTGAAAAAAAATCAAAATATTCCTGGTAACTTTTATCATGAAATAAACTGGGAGCACAGAATTAAGAGACATATGATAAAAATATAGAGCTAACAGAATAATATGTAAGAAATGTTATCTAGTCAAAATAAATTTTCCTGGATATGTGATTAATATATCTGTCACAGTGAAAAAAATTGAAAATATATACACTAAACTGCTAAAAACTATAGTTATCTCCCCCTGCTATGGTAACAGTATTATTAGCATCTGGGAAGGGTAAATGAGAAGAGTTAATTCTATGCTTTATGTGGATTATTTAAAATTTCTCAAGATATAAGTATGTCAATGTAAACTAAAAATTCTGATCATTCCAAAGTTATCTTTAATTATTCACAATTACATGTTATACAATGAAACAATCTCATTTCTGTTTCTATGGAAAAATTTTTAAAAAGAAACTGAACATAGTGACCAGTTAAAATGAATTTAGATAATGCACTAAAAATGTTTATCCTATAAATTGAGAGAGAGGGATTTTTTTCATTGGTACCAGAAATCAACTTTGGGACCTTACACCTGTGAGGCAGGTACTGAAGCAACTAAACTAAACCCCTGGCAGAGAGAGAATTTAACAGCATCTTTATGCCACTATGGTCTCATCCAGACCGCCTGGATAGGGCGGGGGCAGACTGCTCATTCACTCACATGTGTGGTTTAGTGATCACACGCCCTTAAGCCCAGCATCACACACTCCAGATTCAAGAACCTTGCATAAAAAAGTCCCACCTCATCCACATGAGGCTTTGGGGGGTGGGCCATCTAAACAAAACTCATGATAGTTTGGCATAATAATAATAATAACAATAATGATAATAATAATTCTCAATTTAAATGCTGCCAAGTTTGAGTTTTTGTGTTTTTGGTTCACTCAGGATTGATTGTGAGTGCTGGTATATTCAAAATTGACCTAAAATTTGCTATTTATCACTATTTGAGGCATTATAATTCATGTGCTCCTTTAGTAAACATTATTTTTTTTTTACCAACCACAAGTTGTGATTAGAGGAATGAATCAGAGCTTGAGTGTTATCATGTTATTGCAAAGATCAGACCTGACCTAATAAATTCTCATAAGCTCTGATCATCTGAATCTGTAGACATATTTCTTATCTTTTAGAAGATTGATAATTATTGACTTGTAACATGAGACAGGTAGTTTTGTATTTCCCAGAGCCACAATTTTTTCTCTAATACATTTTACATATGATTTTTAGAACCTAACCAAAATAAATAAGTGCAGAATTTAAAGCATGATTCAAAAGAGAAAATAGATATAGACTCACAGTGGATCTAGATAAGGGGCTTAAGGCATGAACATAAATAATAAGCATCATTCAATTAGTGAAATGAAAGTTGAGATTGAGAAAATATCCGGAGAAGCAGTGTAGCATGGAGGCTTAGCTGTCACCTTGATCGGCCTATCTAGGATACAGATAGAGCACATGTCTGGGTGTGTCTGGGCTGGACATACAAATGCGGCCTTCGTGTCCACAATTACTTCTCTGCCCTTTCTTTTTGGCTGCATTTCTCTCGCATGCTCTGGGCACCTCAAAAGAGCCTCTTTGCTCTTCTGGGCCTTTCCACTGGATTAATCTTGCCTTGGAACCCACAATTCCTGGGCAAATTTCTGCACATCTTGAGCTCTCTTGACCTCTTCTCCTTTAAGCTGTGAGTGTCAGGAATGGTGCCTCAGAAATGAGAAAGCTGCCAAGAGAAAACTAGTATCAGAGAAACGGGGTCATTGCTCTAATTGTGTAGGATCGCGTGCTTTGGAAGCTCTGCAAAGTGGTTTTGAAAAGGAGTTTGGAAGGGTTTCGAAATGTGGTTTGAGAAGCATTAGGACAGTGTAGAGACCTGGTGGGCATTTGTGATGAGGCGCAGAAGAGCAGAATGCTGCCTAGAACTGGACTTCAACTCAAGGCCCCCAAAATCTCACTTGGGACCAATGTTTCCAACAGCAATTTCACTAGGTGATATGTGCGTTATATTCTAGCAAAATATACCTGCCCATGTCCTGAGACTTTGCAAGAAAATGTTGCTTTCTTTCCTTGAACATGTATTCTTTGAGTGCTTATGACATACTTAAGAGGTAGATATAGTAACTGTGAACTACAACAAAAGATTATATTCACAATCCTCATAATAAAATAATGCTTATAAATATGTACTAAAAGTGCTTTGGAAGGTAACGTTTCTTTGTATGTTATATAGCAGTCATAAATTTTAATGCAGAAGCACCCTTTTTTAGATACTATATCTATACTACATATCAATAATTAGCATTATGATCAGATTATTTTAAGCAACCTTACTTTACATATTTCATCTCTGTACAAAGTGAGGATAACCTTTACTAATAGAGTATTATTTCAACTATATAAAGTCATAAAACATTTATGAGAAGGTAATAAAAATTCAGTTTTTACCCATTTTAAATATGCCCAGCTACTTAATTTAAGCAGTCATTAACATAATCATACTCATATTTCAGCACTAATTATTAAGAAGATAATTTAAAAACTGAAGCAACAAAAATGACTTCAGGAAGTTTTTTCATTCATTGTCCATTTTCCTGTCAGTATTATCTCTAAATCATCAAGGAGAAAATGGGAGCATCACGTTTTTTTACTGTGCTCGTAGATGAGATAACCTCACACTGTCACCGTGTCATCCTTATTCCTAGGGCTGCAAGGCCTGCATACCTTTCAGATGTTCAAATTCTCTTCATCCATAATTCCGGCATGTGCGTTTTGTATTTTAAGCTTTTACACAGCGGATGATGGGGAGAAACATACCCCATACATGGTTGAGTTGGAAGAGGACAGAGACAGCTTTCTCTTCTGAAGGCATTGCTGCTAACTTTCTTTTGACTCTTTCTTAATCTGCTAAAATCTAATAAAGTATCATTTAATAAAACAAACTTTCTCCTGCCACCCCAAACTGGCCCGTTCTAGTACATCCCAAGCAACTTCTTCATTACTAAAGGGACATGGGTGAACTTCCATATTAACAACGGGTGGGTTGAATCTTCATTTTCTGATGACATCAAATACAAACACAAAATATACTTAATATGGAAGAAGACTTGGTTGCTACATTTTGTCTCCAGTTTCCCTGATCTAAAAACCATTTGTCTCTATCTTCCCAATGGCAGAGTATCAGAGATTATGTGTAACTTGATCTAGCTGCTGATTCTGTTCTGGTAGGTGCTTTTATACACCGTGTAAAGAACTTCCTGGAGGCTTTTAAGAACTGGAATGTATTGCAGTAGGTGTGCTGCTGAACTATTCAGACCCTGTCACTTTAACTCGCCTTCTCTACTTCACCAAAATGTCCTATCATTTTGACTTCCCCATGTGTTGAATTTGGTAGGAGACTTTAATCATGGGCTCTATTTTCAACCATCACTGCAGAGTTCAACAGATTGAGACTCAGTAGGATATTTCTCCAGAACATTTTTTTAGAAAATGCAACAGTTATATGCTCAAACTCCACCAATTTTTAATTTTCATTAGACAGATAGAATAGACATTAAATCGATGTCCTAGTTCTTACTCAGGTTTACTGAAAAACAAAAGATAAGAGCAGATCTTAGCATAATATTTGTATGTTTTCTATAACAGTTGGAAATGTTAAAACAACAGCAATGCTAAGTATCTGCTACATGGTGGAGTGCCTTGTCCTCTTGGTTCAGCCTTCTAAGTATCCACCGCCATTTGGAGCATGATTTTTTTTTTGAGACAGAGTCTCTCTTTGTAGTTCAGGCTGGTCCTGAGCTCGCTATGAAGCCCAGGAAAGCCTCGAACTCAGCAATCCTCCTGCCTCTGCCTCCCGAGTGCTGGGATGACAGGCCTGAGCCACCAGACCTGGCTGATTTATTATTTTTGAAAGACAAATTTAGCATTGTCAGAAATCACCAGGTTAAATCATCATCTGTCCTGGATATATATTGAGCTATCCTCGTCTAAAGTGGCATTGACAAGGAAGTAAACACCACACATGGTGGCTGCCCTTTGTCTGTTTCCAAGTTCCCACTTTCCATGTTTTTGCCAGGAATCCTAAAAGGTTTTGTTAAAATCACCCCTACTGTAATCCGAACTGTTCAAGGGTCCTAACTGAAGAAGTAACTATTCAAGCCATAAGATGATTCCTACAGATATTTCAGGATGTTTCCTGAACTCTGCATTTCCGCTTCTGTAAACACGCTTACCCCGTATGTGACCCCGATCCCTCTCGCCATAGATCTCTATGTAAGGCTGCACCCATGTCTGTTCAGGGCTTAGACTTTGAAGAGTGAATCCCTTTGGGCTGGGTGCGTAAAAACACACTGGGCTCTCCATCCCTTCTATTGCTGTTTGCTTTCCTCTCCTGCGGAGACCGTAGGATAACTGTAACACTTGGCTGCGGCGCTGAGCCCCACATTTCACTGCACCAGTGTCAGCCATGTCTTTATGACTGTTTAAGAACATTCTCTGGGCTAAGTTTAAATGTGAACGTGAATACTTAAATCAACAGCTCTAAATGCCTATTCATTGCAAGAAAGCCCACCTATGGTAAAACAGAGGAAAGACTTTTGGAGCTAACAACTGGGAAAACTAATAAAGCTTCATCTTTAAAATATCAAAATCCTTACATAGTGAACTTGTATGTACAAAACTCTGAAAAAAAAAAAGAAATTAACACCTTAGTATGTTAGGCAATTCTAATAGATCGCCTTGAGCTCAGTATTATTGTTTCAGCCAAAAAAGTATTTTCTTAAACAGATCATTATGCCCAAAAAGATCAGTTTTTAAAGAATTAATTATGGACAGAAGTGATTGAGTGTCCCGTAAGACTGTCTTATCTGTCAAAATATGAAAATGTCTCAATCTATGAGACAGATGGTACTTTACTCCGAATAGCCAACTCTGGTGGATCAGAGAGAGAGAAACAATTAGAAAGTTTTTAACTGAAGTGGAATTTCGCTCTAAGAAGCATGTGATGACTTCCCAGTAGGTATAGAGTAGAAATATTATTCATAATATTTATAAATATA
>PVIC010009779.1:0-44841 GCA_004025085.1 Thryonomys swinderianus
TCTTCATCTGAAAAATATCTATTCATTTCAGATGCCCATTTATGAATTGGGTCTTTAAATTTGGGAGGAACTAGTTTTTTCTAGGTTTTTTATATACTCTACAGAGTAGTCTTTTGTCTGAGAAACAGCCTGTAAAAATTCTTTCTCGTATTGTACGTTGCCTTTTTGCTCTGTTGCTCTTTTTTCTCTTGCTGTGTAAACACCAATTCTCTTTATCCACTCATTTGCTAATGAACATGTAAGTCACTTCCAAGATTTAGCTATTATGAACTATGCTGCTAGTAACATGGAGAAGCATGTGCCACTGTAATATGATGTCTTTTACTCTTCTCACAAAAATACTTTGGGGAATAGCTGGGTCAAATAGAATTTCTATTTTTAGTTTTTTGAGGAATACCCGTACTGATTTCCACATGGCCAAAGTAGAAACCACATGGTTGTATTGTACTAGTTTATATTTTCACCAGCAGTGTAGAGGTATTCCTTTTTCCCCATAATCTTTCCAGCATTTGTTCTTTTGTTCTGTTTTGTTTTGTTTCACTTTGTTTTTCTAGTACTGGAAATTGAACTCAGGAACTTTGTACTTGCCAGGCAGGTGTGGCACCATTGGACTACAACCCTGATTCTGTTATTATTTGATTTTTTTCTTCTTTTGTTTGTTTTTATTTTGTTTTTCGGGAGGGTTGTTTTGTTTTGAGACAGGGTCTCGCTTTGTAGTTCAGGTTGGCTCTGAGCTCACTATATAGTCCAGGCAAACCTTGAACTCAGCAACTATCCTGCCTCTACCTCCCAAGTTCTGGGATTACAGGCATGAGGCACCATACCTGGTTTATTTGATTTTTTATGACACCCATCCTTTCTGTAGTAAGAATGAATCGCAGTGTTGTTGTCATTTGCATTTGTTCAACAGCCAGAGATGTTGACCATTTTTCATGTACTTATCGGCCGTTTCTACTTCTTGAGAAGTGTCTATTCATTTCATCTGCCCAGCTTTTGATTATTTTATTTTGGTATGTCTAGTTTTTTAGTTCTTTATATATTTTACATATTAGTCTTCTGTCTGAGGAATAGCTGGCAAAAATTTCCCATTCTACAAGTCATCTCTTCATTTTGTTAGTTGTTTCCTTTGCTGTACAGAAGTTCTTAAATTTGATATAGTCCCATTTGCTGATTCTTGATGTTCTTTACTGTGTGATTTGGATTCTGTTCAGAAAGCCCTTGACTATGTACCTATGTCTTCAAGAGTCTTACCTATTTTATCTTCCAGCAGACTAAGTGTTTCTGTTTCAACATTTAGATCTTTGGCCTATTTTGAATTTGGTTTAGTATATGGTGAGATATATGACTACAGATTCAATCTTAGGCCTGTGGCTAGCAGCTTGCCCTACACCAGCTATCTTTTCTCTGGTTCTTTCATCAAAGATCAGATAGCTAACTGTGCCTGGGACTGTTTCTGCATCCTCTTTTCTGTTCATTGATGCATGTGTCTGTTTTTGTGCCAGTACCCTACTGTTTTTGTCACAGTAGCTCTGCAGTATAACTTGAAGCCTAGGATTGTGATGCTTCCCCCTTTGCCCTATTACCGAGGACTGCTTTTGCTATTCTGGGTCTCTTCTTGTTCCACATGAATTTTGGGATTGTTTTCTCTAACTCTATAAGAAATACTAACCAACATATAAATATTAAGAAGGAGAAGACACAAATTAGTATAACCTTGAATTATACAATGGTCATATGACCATTGCTAGTGTTTACGATTACTTTCTTATACTCATTCTGTATTCCTTTTGCCCTTCTTCTGGTCATGGTTCCTTGGATGATGGTGAGATGACTCAAACCTGCAGGCTTATTTGAATTAGATTCTTGTAATTTTCCATTGGCTTTATTCATAAGAATAGGAAAAGTCAGAGGTGCTGTGGAGGAACTGCTGCACCCCAAAGGCATTATTACTTAGACCCATTGCATATTAATCCCAACCTCCCTGTGATTATCCAGATTAGTCTCCCCAGTCATAACAGAAGCCTCTTCCTTCCTTGTTGATTCCCTGGTGGCAGGAACACAAAGTGTGCTGAGCTGTCTTTGCTTCTAGTTCAATAGAATTATCATTTTATCCTTAGGTGGAAGCATTTTCCACTTTTGGTTGTTTTTGAAACTAAAACTCCTAAAGCAGCAGAACCCAAAGTGGCCGAGACAGGGATTTACAAAAAGGATGCTAGATAAAGAAGATGTGGTTTATTAAAAAAATAAAATAAAATGGAGTATTATTCTGCTATAAAGAATGACAAGATTGATTCATTTATGTGCAAATGGATACACCTGCAGGACACGCTAATGAGTGAAATAAATAGATCCCAGATAGGCAAATACCGGATCTTCTCTTTGATATGAGCACCTATAAATGCAAATGAGCTCTAGAAAGTATGTCAGTTTTTGTAGAATGGGAAATTTCCAAAGGAAAGTTGGTGTGGGGATGTAATGAGGGGAAGGAATAAATATGATTCTGAAAGAAAATAAAAGAGCATGTATATAGGGGGTAGGGAGGTGTGGGTGGCTGGGGATATAGGTAAAACTGAGAATTGACTTGTGTCATATATTGGTTCAAATTCCCCATTGTTATGTGTGATTGTGAGATGTATATGAATTGTACCAATAAAGAATTCAATTTTTTAAAAAAAGGATGCTAGTGAGTCACTAAGGGTAACAGTGAAAACAGCATTACCATTCCAACGCCTTGTTCCCCTGACCCATGGATCTTAACAATGAAAGAAAAGTCACCACATTTTGGATGTTGATTTAGACTCTAGAGCATATACTGTATCCTGAAAGGCATTCTCACAGCTTTAAAAGATACTGTTACCTACATGGCACCATAACTGAGATTTAACATGTTCTCTTGAGTCAAGTGCCTTAAGATGATGGGAGAACATGATAAGACCAGTGAATTCCATGAGTGTGGACCCACTGTTTGCAAATTTATTTGGCATGAAATGAATTCTTTGGTCTGAAGCAATGTTACTTGAAATACTTGACAATGAATAAGAATTCCTCTAAATGCACAGATTGTAGTTTAGGTACAAGGCAAAGAAGGCAAACAGTGTCCATTCTAAAAGAATGAAGTGCTTCCCCTTAATTATGTAAATAGTCTAAAAAAATCAACTTGTCAACTAGCTGGTCAGTCTTTCTGGGAACTGTGCCACATTAGGGTTTAAGGGCCACTGGCAGATAAGGCACTCAGCCATGGTTATAGCTTGACCAGCCTGGAGGAATAGAAGTCCAGGATGCCGAGCCCCTGCATCACCTCCATCCTTGCCACCATGGTCACTTTGTGCATGAGCTCATCAGGTAATGACAAGAGTAGTATAGAAGGAGGGTGAATGATCTCTACAGAATAGATCATCCTAACCCCTGAAGCCCACCTTTCCATCAAAATTCACTTGGAGCACAAATACATTCACACTCTGTGTCCACTCAGACATGCATATCTACAGTCCTCTTCCCAGATCTCGTGACTACTAACTTCCCAGCCAGGCATCTCCCAGAGTCCATTACCATCCTGCTAAGCCATTAGTCACAAGGTGCAAGTCAGTGGAGATTATACCCTTGGCCATTTGTTCTTTAGCTGAGGTAGGCAGCACAAATCCAACAGCTGACCCTGAAAACCTAATTATGACTATTCCTAAAGTATTCTAATAAACTTCTAGCAAATACTTAGAAAAAATAGTTTATGATTTACTTTTGTTAATAGATTCTGGTCCTAGAATGCCATAGCACCTCTGTGTACACTCTAGCAGTCTTTTACATGATAAGTAAGCACTTCATCAGTATTTGTGCAGTGAATGGATAGTCTTGGCACTAGACTCATGAGATTAGCCAAGTCATCTACTTAGGAGTTGAGATTGTATAATTCATGAACACTTACAGACACGCTTCCAACAGTACATACTGAGCACCTTCTATGTGCCTGCTGACTATTCCACAGTGATCTTTTTGTACTAATTGTTGGGCTGCATTAATTTTAAAGGACATGCAACATCAATTATGTGACATTACGTTTATTTCTTGACTGGGTTGAGGACATGTATGCATCCAGAGTCATAACTACTGCCCTGGAAGTGTTTAAAGGGGAAACAAGAATTCATTGTTTTCTACTAATAACATATATAGATTGCTAAGGTAATCTATTTTTAATTTCTGGGAGGCCAAAGCACATTTCTTTTTTTTTTTTTTCTTTCTTTCTGAGACAGGGTCTCACTTTGTAGTTCAGGCTGGCCCTGAGCTCACTATGGTGCCCAGGCAAGCCGCGAACTCAGCAATCCTCCTGTCTCTGCTTCCCGAGTGCTGGGATTACAGGCATGAGCCACCACGTCCGGCACTGTGGTATGCGGTGTTGATTGTTGGTGGGCGTGTCTCCACGCCCAGCATTATATGTGGTTACCGGGGATCGAACTCAGGACCTTGTGCTTGCGAGGCAGGCGCTGGAAGCACTGAGCTAACCCTCCGGTCCCAAAGCACATTTCTGATGCTGAACTTGTTTAACAATCTTAAGATTTCCTTGGAGTTTGGTACATGATAGAATTTTATAAATAATTGTTGAGAGAATGAATTGTTCAACAAAATCATGACAAACACTAGTAACTTTGTGAGATGCCTCAAGGAGCTGAGTAAAGGGACGATGTATGGTTTAAAAAAAAAACCTCGTGACCAGGACAGCTGAGGTCTAGCTTTAGCCTTGTCACCGCCTGGCTGTATGACCTGGAGCAAGGCAGGCACTTTTTCTGGGCCTTGATTTCTGATCTGAGGACACTGCAGTATTGAACAGCAGTCATAGGGACCATATTGTGTTCTAAACGGTGTTAGGAGGCCTTTTGGGACACACATTCTTTGGTTTGCTTTAGTCACCACTCTTGCTTGTCACTTTGTACATTTTCTCTACCAGTTTGGCCCTTATAGTCCTTTGAATTTGTAACTTCTGCATATGACAGGTTCCAGCCATGACCACCTGTGTCCATGGCACTGAGTGTGTGTTTTGGGGCAGACATTTAGCCTGTTTTATCTTGCTAGAGGCAAAGTCATGGAATGGTGCCTGCAATATAATAGGTGTTTATTGAATGAGTGAACCCATAAAATGGAGCAGTGTGGCCAAAGCAGATACTTATGGAAAAAGGTCAGCTAGGGATCATGTGGGGAGACCTCTCCCTCCAATTTGGATGAATTCATTTGTCTCTGAAGTGGGGCAGGAAGCTCTGGACTTCTCCAACCCTCCACTTGTTTAAGAAGCCCAGGTTGTTGCCACTAGGAGAAATGGCAGCTGTGCAAAAAAGTTTATCATCAAACAATACAGGTTAGTAAATATCAACTTCCAACATTAAGGAGTTTTTCTTAAGTACACCTGGCTACACTGTGGACCTGCAAGGCTGTGGGCACAGTTAAGTGTCCCATTCCGGTGTCTCTGCCTGTTTCCTGATCAAGTCAGTGATGTCAAATACTGGATGTGCTTGAAGAACTTCCTGTGAGCTTCCTTTTGTGTGTGTTTAAACAAGTCCTTCTGAAAGTAAAGCTCCCTAGTGTTGCTGTTAACACTCAGTAAAAGTTGTATTTTGTTTTGTTTTTTTGTTCTGAGAGCTATTAAACTTTAATATCAGGTTACACTGCGAGGCTGCACAACATTCACATAGTCCTTCCTTGCTAAGCAAAGTGAGACCCAAGAGGCATCAGCGCTGGGGAGCCTGAGACTTTGCTCACTTTCATAGCTTCCTTGGGAAAGCTGCTACAACCACACTTTTAATCTTTCAGAAGCAGCCCTGGTGCTTAGAAACCTTAGAAGAGCTCTCAGACAAATGAACAGATGAAGCTAGTGGAAACTGCTTACAATTTGAAATCATGTATTAGTGCTGAATTTATCAGTATGAATTCTGAGATTTTTCTGGCACCAATAGGTTGTGGTGCAAGTCTTCATTTTGTGAATTAAAAATGTAAATAACTTTACAAGTTTTGGCAGACAAGCCCAGATCAGTACTCATCTTTGAGGGAAAAAGACCTCTTTGAATCCCACATAGGAGAGAGCAAAGGTATCTCATGGTCTCTTGTCATTTAAAATAGTAATGGTGGCTATGGCTTGGAAGTAGAGGCCCTGGTCTGAGCCCCTGCTGCTGGTGTAGTCATGTTTCATTTATGATGTAGACACAGGAGCAGATGTAGTCTGCACTCTCAGAGCTGGCAATACTCTCCACTGAGCTGGGAATCGTCTGTGGAGAGGAAGAGACATGTCTTTCCACAGGCACATGGAGAAAACCCTTGTCTCCCCTGCGCTGATATGGTTTCATTGGAAATACACCAGCCAGAGATTTCACTTTTGATTTCACTTGGCATCTGTAGACAAATGGGCCCAGGTGCTTTCACTCTGGCTGCCTGCCCATCAGGGTACAAAGTTCAAGCAGTCTCAGGAAGATAAACATGCAAAAGGATCTGGGCCCACGGGGTCATAGGTTCTGCCTTTGCAAATTAGACTGAGATAGCACAGGACACTGTCATGTCCTCACATGGGCAAGTTAGGACTCTGAACTGCAGAGTAGCAGTTAAGGTTTATTTATGCACCTCTGGTTTATATTTCATACTGATTCTCTTGACTGAACAACCACTTGACTGAAAATAAATATATGAAAATTCATTTTAACAGAGAAGGGGAAATAAGAGGGATAAATAAAGAGGATCATGCAATAAAAATAAGAGGGATCATCTATATTATTCCATCCATATAAGATCACATGGGAGAAGGACAAAGGGAGAATTAAAGGGTGGTTTATAGAAATGATCCTATAAAATCAGTTTGAACAGTTTTAGCCTGTCATATGAGCCATTCTGAAGCAGAATTGCTTTTTACTTAGTACATGTAGATGGTATTATTCTTTACTGGTATAATCATTTTTATTATACCTCAAACCTACAAAAGTTATACACACCCAATGATATTTGATCAACAGTAGTCGATCAAACCTAGTCTTGGTCTCAGACTGAAATCAGAGCCCAAACAGACAGCAGTGAAGGGGTCAACCATACTAAGTTGTTACAACTTGGCTCTCACGTGTCTTCAGGATCATGCAATAAAAATCTGGACGTTAAACTGTGGTGTTACTGGGAGGTGGTGCAACCTCTGGGGAGGGTGGTTCTAGTGGAAGGAAGTGAGGTCACTGGGGACATGCCCTTGAAGAGGGTATTAGGCTCCTCCCTTTCCCCTACCACCATCAGGTAAGCAACTTGGCTCCACCATGTTCTCCTACCATGATGTCCTGCCTCATTCAGAGTCCAAAAGTAGAGGAGCCAGCTGATCCTGGATTGAAATCTCCAAAGCCAGGAGCCAAATGAATCTGTCCTCCTTGTAACCTGTTTAGTCAAGTGTGTTTTCACAAGGATCAAAAGCTAACATAGAAACACACCCAACTAGAGAGCAACCAATAATACGCACCAGGAGAAAAAGAGCACACTTTTGGAGACAGGTAGTACTAGGAGTTTCAGGCCTGGTAAAACTCTTAAGGTGAGTCCAGTTTTCATTGGTTGTTACATGTCCTATAGCAATCAGCACAACAGCTTGCACAAAAGGGGTATCTTGCATAATGTGGAGAATATAAAATTCTCAAATGTGTTAAGAAAAGGTGATAAAACTTACTATAAGGTTCACTTTCAAAATATCTTCAAGTATAAGAAGCTTTTCTTATCTCTCTTTTTGTGCCTGCACAAATGTTCCTTTGAAAAACAAAGCCCCCTCAATTTACCCCACGACTTTCCTAAGTCAGGATCCTAATTGGGTTATGCAGCTTCTATGGCCTATTGGAGAGCTTGTCACTTAGAGAAGGTTTCCAGAAGCTGCTTCTCCCAGGAGAAATAGGTACATGGGGCCCCAGCTCTTGAGGCCTGAGCCACAGTCACCTGGACTGCTTTAAGTCTGAATGGTATTGTCTGTACACCTGAAGCTGAAAACTTCACAGGGACTCTGCTTTTGAAGGAGCAATTTTGGACCAATCCAGTTAGCTGAAAATGCTTGAGAAAGTTGTTAAGGTTTCAGGATGGTTTTGAGGGTGAGGTAACTAAGTGTGAGAATTTTCTTAACATAGAGGGTAAAAGGGTTCCTAAACTTTCAGGCTGTGTAACTGTGAGCAAGCAGCCTTTGTCACTGCCTCATTTTTCTGTGGAAGAAGCTTTTGTTGGAGCTACTTCCTCATTACTCTGGGTGTCATCACTTCTGGCTCTACCTCTAATGAATTAGCCTTGCCTTGCAGAGTTCTAAGAAGTGTCACGATGGATGAAAGAGACATGAAAATCACGAGTTTCACACTTGAACTAAAACACATGGATGTAGGAGACCACCAAGCCTTTAGCAAGCACCGTCTTTTGAGCTGCATACAATACTGAGTAGTCTTCAAGAATGTAAGAAGTGGAAGGCCCAGTGATGATATAATGTTTTCTGTAGTTTTTACTCTTTACATGCATGCCTTTAAGGAGACAAAGCCTTGGGTGGAAAACAAAAGTTTCCACCTCCTGCCCCTTCCAAGGAGCAAACTTACTGGACTTTTCCAAATGATTATCTTGCTATTTATGTCTTGCTATGATTTGGGTATAGTTTGATTGTGCCTCCTATCAAGGGTTCACATGTTGGGATTTGGGCTCTCAGTAAGGTGGGATGGTGAGGGGTGTGGAGCTTTTAAGAGGTGAAGCCTAGTGGAAAATAATTAACTTACTCAGGTCACTGTCTCAGGGGGAGTGGATTTAGATCTAGTGGGACCCTGGGTAATTCTTGAGAGAAGATTATTATAAGAGAGGGAGCTTCACCCTGGAATGAATTTCTGGCTTCTTGTCTCACTGTGTTCTCTTCATTTCATGTGTTCTCTTGCTGTGACACCATCCACATTGATATGATATACCCATGGGGCTTCACTAGAGCATGTGCCATGTTTGGGCTTTCATCATCCATAATTGCAAGTTAGATGAACTCTTCCTTATGTAGAATCTAGTTCCTGGTATTCTATTACAGTAGTGGAAAACAGACTCACGTAGATCCTTATCTTTAAATCTAATGCTTTTATTGCTGTCTTGAATTTTCACTTTGAGGCAAGAAAAAGAGACCCTAAAACTCTGCGACTTCCACTCCCATCCCTGCCTCACATCTTAGCCTTGAGACTCCCTCTGTACCCACCCTGCTTGACCTCTCCTTTCCCTGGTCTCCTTTGCAACATTAGACTATAGGGAGAAGCACACATTCTGTTAATCCATGAGCAACTGTCCCGCCTACAGGGTTAGGGCCTAGAATTCTGCCAGGTTTCATTTCTCAGAAGCCAGGGAAGGGCAAGAGTATGTACCCACAAGGAAACAGTTTCATTTGCCTTCCTTTTCCAGATTTTACAGCTTTTAAAACTCGGAGCTCCCAACCTGCTCAATTCTTCATTTGGGAGGTTAAATAAAAGGGATTCTAATCACACACATACACACAGTCTCCTTAGTGATTTTACATGGGGCAAATGAGACCTGAATGAATGTCAGTCAAACCTGAAAGGAGAACATATTCTCAAAATGAGAGCTGTATAGTCTCAAGAGAGTGTGGGGGGGGGGTGAAGGAAGCCCCTCAGCTTGGCAGGCCTGGGAGGAACACCTTAATGAACTGACTCTCTGTCAATGGACCTCAGGATTGTCTACATATTTGCTCTTTTAAGTACCACCTGGCTGTTTAGTGTCAAGTTCTATCCGGCATTTATCAATTTGCTATATCCTAGTAATATACCTGGCTCCCAGGATTAGGGCTTCAGAGCCAAAGCTTACTTGGTGCATTTTTATTTTTTCTTTTTTGGTTGAATCACACACAAAAAACTCAGTATTCCTAACTTGTTTCAGAGCACACCAGCCAGGGTTCTCACTGAATGGGTGCTTCCTTTCTCTTAAACATTAGACTTACTTGCTATTTCTAATCCCAATTTCTGCCCCTCGGTCTGCTGTAGAGTCTAAGAACTGGAGAACTGGAGAAACCCTGGGAGTTCTGGGAGGCTGGTCAGGCTTGAACATCAATAATATGGTGCTTATTTCTGCTTTTTAGACAAGTGTTCCAGGCTTCATCCTACTCCAGGCTCAGGGTCAGCTTCTTTCAGAGCCAACCCTATTTTTTGCAGGTGTGTCTTTACATGTATTTTTTACTAATACTTTGCAGGCAGCTGCCTTTCTGCATAAGATCCACTACCGGAAATGCAGGAAACCACCCAGGCCAGAAACAAAGACACTTGAGGTATTGTTCAGAGAACATGTGTAAGATGTTAGAAACCACAACATCCTACACCTGTAGCAACATTGACTGCAGATGGGTATGTGCTTCGGAGCCCATTTTAGATTTGGATGCACATTACTTCTAAGAAATACACTGGAACTTGCCTTCCTGCCAAGTTCCCTGCTGCAGACGCCTGCTCGTGCAAGGCCACATGGATTACAACTTCACTGCCTCTGGACCAAAGACAAGGCTTCATTTGCCAGCGTTGCCCCAACTCCAGCCAAGGTTTTCAACTGAGATTTTTGTCAGAGCAGTTTTGGCCCCAGAGATTCGGCTTGCTCTTTCAAAGTAAACAGGAAACCCAAACAAGCCCTATAGGGCTCATGCTTAACACAAAGCAGGCTCAGCTTCTCACTCATTCGCTCACTCCTTATTTTCTGGAAGTAGCACTTGCCACCTTGATATGAGTTAGAGGAGAGACACATTGCTGCATTAGTTCTAACCACGTCCTAGATGTGTTTTCTGGGGATGAACCCAGAGGGGCTCAACAGGAAGTCAGAGCCTCAGTGTAAAACCAGAAAGTTTCCACTGATGAAGCTTGAGCACCTTATCAAACAGATATTTTATCTTTATTAGTTGCCTATCTAAATCCAAGCTATAAACACCATGAGCATTAACAGTTCACTATTCAAAATATATGACTGTTCTCAGAATTGATGATTGTCTAGTTTTGGGTCAGATCCAAGACCATAACTCTTATGTGTTATGAGAACCAGGAGGAACAGGAAGGCTGAGAACAGCAGACGGACAACAGAATGCTGTCTACCTCCAGCACAGTATTGTTACATGAGGGATTCTTTAGGAGCTTTAGTTCACTTCTGTTTTATTTTGTATTGATTCTCTGGGTTGTTCAGTCTAAGCCAACTTTGAAACAGGGAACCAGAACGCTTCACGGTAGAGACTGTAAATGTTTTTCCATTAATCTGCCCCTAGAGGACCTTGAGTGAGTTTGCTGGGGCAAGCAGTTTTCTGAAATGGCACTTTCTCTATTTCTCTTATAAGGTTGCTATAAGGCTCATGTGTCTTCCCTTTTGAAGCACAGGGAAGGATCAACAAATTGAAGGTGATTTTTCTGCCTTTAAATTTAAGAGGATGCTTATTTAATTACCAGTCTATTAAGTTATATACAGCCATGCAAAAATTCACCCTCAACTGAGCAGCTTAAAACAGTGTACACAACTATTATTGCAGTTTTTATAAATAGAGAACTGAGAAGTGACCTGGCTATGTGTCCAGGGATCAAGTGGGAAGGGGCTGTGGCCATCTGAAGGTTTGACTGGGCTGCAGGAAGTGGTTCCAACATAGCTTACTGACATAAAAGTTGACAAGAGTTCCAGAACACATGGGCTTCTTCTTCAGCACATTCAATGCAATAACTGGCTTCTCCAGAGTGAGTGATCTAATGAAAGCAAACAGAAGCTATGCCTTTTGTGACCTAGCCTTGGAACTTACACATTGTCATTTGTAGAAGGTCTTACTAGTTACACAGATCAACCCTCTGTGAGAGTGGGTAGCACAAAAGTGTGAACACCAGGAAGAGAATCACCCTGGGACAATCTGGAGAGCCATTTACCAGATGTCTGAACAATAGTGACCCACAGATAAGTGAATTAAAAGTGGTTATTAGATACATGTTTGAATTCAGCATATTTTATTTACAAACATTTTCCTATGCTGTAAGCACACAGGATCTGACATTATCTGAGATCACTCAGTAAGTGGAGATTGGGCATTACATATGTATCCTGGAAGGCAGAAAGGGATAGGTACAAAACTGGCTCTTTGGCCTACTTGTTTCAGCCTATAGATCTTCATTTGGACCCTGGCAATAATGTACTGACTTCACAGGAGTATGTAGCCATTCATCAAAAGATGATAAAACAGAGCCTGAGTATGCAATCAGTGGCAGTACTTTTATGAATCATCTTTGCTTTCATCATTCAATTCAACTAGAGAGAGGAACCCAAGTGCAGAGTTCACCTCTGGCACTCACATCATAATGTTTCTGAATCCAGGCTGATTTCAGGTTTGCTGAATGTAGCTGTTCAGGGACATCACCGAGTACATGGATTCTTTTCTGCTTCCTCTTCCATCCCTGATGTTCTCCCACTGTGGTCATAAGGTGACTACAGCCACTTGACTAGCATATTCTCATATCACTGCAAGTAGAGTCTGCAAGGGTTCAGCCCCTACATTATGTCTTCTGTAGAAGTAAGTGAAGGGAGCACCTTTCCACATTTCCAGCAGACTTTTCCTCAGATTTGGTTGGTTTTAACTGAGCTACATGTCCATTTCTCAGCCAACTATTGGCCAGGTCCCTACCAGCTGTCTCATTAACTTCTTGCTGGTGACTGAGGAAAGGCCTGGGTTCCTGGAAGCACAAAAAGAAAAATTAATGTGAAGAAAGGATGGGGATGTCTGTTGGATAAGCTATCAGTGTCTGCTATGGCTACAGTGGAGATAAAATTCTGAGAATTTTGCATGTCTGAAAATGTCTATGTTTTATCTGCATACTTTATGGATTGTTTACTTGGATATAGAATTATAGATTAGAAATAACTTTTCCTTAGAATTAGAAGACTTTGCTCTACTTTCTTCCCATTTTCAGTGTTATTTTTGACAAGTCCTATGTCATTTGATTACTAATTTTGGTGTGGGGAATTGATATGGGGAGTATCTGAGATTTCGAGATTGGTGCTTTAGTATGTCTTTCTCATTCTTTGTGTTGGGCAACACATCAGCTCTTCTAGTCTGAGAGTTCATCCCGATAAGTTCTGGAGTTTTTGTTTCATTATATTTGCATTTATGTTTTTGCTACTGGAGATTGATACTAAGAAGTGCTAAGCTACATTCCCCAGTTCTCTCTCTCTCTCTCTCTTTCTCTGTCTGTCTCCCCTCTCCCTCCTTCCTTTGCTTCTTTCTTTCTCTTTCTTCCTTCCTCTCTTTTTTCTTTCTTCTTCCCTCCCTTTCCTCCTCTGCCCAGTTTCTTTCTTTCATCTTGACACAGGGCCTCCCTAAGTTGCTCAATGCTGGTTTCAAACTGCAGTCTACTGCCTTAGCCTCCCACGGAGCTGAAGTTACAGGCGAGTGTGTGTGTGTTTGTGTGATCACACCTGGAAGTTCTTTTGATTGTTTTACTGATTTCCTTCACTACTATCTTTGTACTTTGAATATTAGATCTCCTGTATTAATCTTCAAGTTTTCTTATTGCTCTATTTTCTACTTTTTGGAATTTTTTTGTTCTTTTCTGAAATATTTTACCTCAACTCTTACTGAAGTTAAATGTGCTACCATGTTTTTAATTTCCCAAATTTCTTTCTTGATTTCTTCCTGTTTCTTTTTTTTTAGAGCATTCTTTTCTTTTTCTTTTTTTTTTTTTGTTGAGACAGGGTCTTGCTTTGTAGTTCAGGCTGGCACTGAGCTCACTATGTAGCCCAGGCAAGCCTCGAACTCAGCAATCCTCCTGCCTCTGCCTCCCGAGTGCTGGGATGACAGGCGTGAGCTACCACACCAGGCAGGAGCATTCTTTTCTTACTTTGTGTGTGGAATACCCTTTCTCATCTTACTAGAAATTTTACTTAGAGGATTTACTTGTGTTTCTTTAAAACTTTCTCTATTTCTTGTAACTTCCACTTATTATTTTTCTACATTGCCTTTATGTTTTCTTAAGTGTTTTTCTTAAAATATCTGGTGATTATATTTAACTTTCTCATAGCTATGTGGGAAAAAAAGACCCTTTTCCTCACCTCCCTGTCCACCAGGTCAGGTAAACTGTAATATCAGAACAGAATGGAATGCCAGAGGCCTCCCACTGTGACAGTATCACCCCAGATGAAATACTTCACGGCCTCTGAGTAGCTAAAACTTGTCCTTGGCATTGGCTTTAATATATGTTCTAACTCGCTCCCTCCCTCCCTCCCTCCCTCCCTCCCTCCCTCCCTTCTCTCTCCTCTCTGTTTTGAAAAGTCACTGACAGAATATAGAATGAAGCAGGAATTAATAATAACAAGGGAAAGATTGGTAGAACCTTCCAACACTCTGTTTATTTGCATGTTAGAGGAGCCCTCATTAACTCAAGTTAACTGTCCACTCAACACAGATAACATTTGCTGATCTGATACTATACTGCGCTATGAGACAACACAGATAATTAATCTTAGTCACTGTACTCAAGGAGCTTACATTTTAAGGAGAGGATAGATTGCTTACCAAAAGGGTAATTATAATATATCATAGTTTACACACACACTCTGTGGAAATCTCAGTTCCAACAAGACTGGGTAGAGAAGGGCTTAGACCTAGACTGATGTTGGTAAATACACTTCTGTGCGGGTCTGTGCGGCTGTTTCCACAGACAACTGGGGCTGGGGTGGGCAGAGCTGTCCGGCAGCCTGGGGCTGGAGAGAATGAAAAGGCAGAACCAGGAAGTTCATATACACTAAACCCTTCTCGACCTGGCACATGTTTTGCTGCTGCCATAGCCTACATACATCAGACTCCACATTCCTCGCCTTGAATATAGGTTTGCGCCAGCAGCTCTACAGGAGGCTTCCAGGCCTTCAGCTCAGACTAGGGCTACATCATGGGTCTGCCTTGTGCTGATGTTCCAACTTCCAATTACTGAATGCTTACTGATATATATAAAATCATTCCACTTTAAATACACACACACACACACACACACACACACACACACACACACAGAGGTTCTGCTTCTCTGGAGAACTACAATAGAGACTTTAAAAGTATGACAACTTGACCTTCTTGGATCTCAGAGGAAAGTACAGTTGCAGAGAGGGCAACCGCGTCTGGAGAGTTCCAAGGGCTGGGGGGATTGGAATGTGTGGAATCCAGATTTGGAAAACTGATGAATAAAAGTGGGGGTTAAGGGAAGTGACTTAGTGCTGTCCTTGCTTGTGTCTCCAGTACCCGGTCAGCAGCCCAGCACCCCATTTCTGGGAGGCGAGTCCCTGGAGCAAAGGTGAGGATGACATTTAAGTGACATGCATAAGTGTCAGAGAACAGCCACCCCAGTCCTTCGTCTTTGGCCCTCTGGGTTCTCGAGAGCAAACAGCTGCAGGGAGAGGGGGTACTTTAGAGCATCGCTTTTCTGACCTATCGAGTGTTTTCTAAATGAGAGTCCTCTCTTTTAATACATTTGAAAAATCAGGGAAAAATAATAAAAATCAATGCCTTAATCTTCATCAGCTTTAAGGTTAGTCATTTTTGGTGACCTGAATTCTCCATGTTTAAAGAACAATAAGAAAGCAGAGATGTCAGCCCAGAGAGTCAGTTTGCTAGACTTCAAGCCAGCGGGTTGACTTTTATTCAAAGCACACACCAAATCCTATCTCAATTTACCTTTGGCATTAGAAACTGGCATTTAGCCTCAGCTTGAAAATATCTCCTCTGTGTTTCTGTCTTCTAGGCCCTCGCCTGCCCGGGAAGGAATGCCTGCCTGTCCTTTTCTCCCCTCAGGCATATATTCCTTGGGGATGCCCTAGGTCTTCTGTCGCCAGAAGAACTAAGTCCCACGGACACAAGCTGAGAGAGGGAGACTCAGGAGAAAGCAGGGGCGCCAAGCCTACAAGGTTGTTGTCAAGCGTACCTAGCTTTCTGCCGCTGCTGGGATATTAAATATAGAGTTTGTGCTGTTTTAATAAAGTAGATACGTTTCTCACATACTGGCAGGCTTTCCTAGCCAGGCCTGTTCTCTTGGGCGACAAGAAAAAACGGTGAGCGACAGTGGAGGGCAGCCATTGGAGCCTGGACACCCCCTGCCTCCTGGCCAGCAGGCTACTTGGGCGGCCAGGACGCGGGCTGCCGCCACTGCCCTCGTGCGGGAGCCTCCCAAGTGGCTTCGGGCTCATTTTCCACTCGGCTGCTTCACGGCCGTGCTGCAAACCCAACCTGACGTGGGCTCATTAATTTGGCAGCGGCTGGAAGGCTGGGCCACGGTGGCGCACCCAGGAGGCCTTTGTGGGCCCAGGGTCAGGTCAGAGGGCAGCTGAAACACGGCTGAACCCTGCGCGCGGCTCCCAAGAGCGAGATGAGCAGCTTCTCTTGGCCCCAGGCTCCGCAGCCGCAGCGTCCCGCGACCCCCACTGCGCGGTCCCCCGCGCCCGGCCCTGGCCTAGCCATCAGGGGCTCAGGTGGGCCGCGGTCGCCCCAGTGCGGCTGCGCCCTGCTCGGTCCCCCGAAGACCGGCTCCGCAGCAGCCCGCAGACGTCAGGCGGTCCTGAGTGCAGCGCGCACCGCTTCTGGTTCTGAGTGCAGCGCGCACCGCTTCTGGTTCATCAGCCCCAGCCGGCTGGGCTCAGCACCCCGCCGCAAGAGCTGTGGCTGTCCTCGCCGGCCTGGCCGCCTAATATAAAACAATGTGGCCGAATTATGGGGAGCAAGAAGCCAGTGCCACTTACAGCCTGCTGGTAATGGGCAGAGATGTCTGGTATGTCCCTGCTCTGAGGTCCAGGCCCCGAGGGACCGCTCCTTGGGCTGGCAAGGCCCGGGTGCTTTTCTTTCTCTTCCAGTTTGTTTGACTGATGGGCTCAATCTTGGAGAACCGAGCTCCGGCCCTCACACCTTCAGGTCTCTTTCTAAACGCCGGCAACCTGGGGCAGGGTGCGAGGTGGGGGCCGGGACTGTTCTGTTTTGTACAAGCGGCTCCAGCATAGATTAATTTTAGCAAGTTTTGCAGAACACAAAGCGGCCTCTTTTTGTGCCTTGAGGTGACTTTTGTGACATTTAGCAGCGAAGAAAACTATTTCCTCTGCCATTCAGAACTAACCACGTGTAATTGGCCCAGAAGTCTGTTGTATTTTGGGAAACTGTTGGTGATATCCCATCTGTTTTCATCTCGTGGTTCAAATGAGTCTGTGTTTACCCTTCTGTCGAGAAAATTAGTTTACACGCGCAGCAATTTCGGTGCCACACCGATGTATTCCCCTGAACTAATGCGAGGGGTCTGACAGGCTTTGTGCTGTTAATAACTCTCCATTATGTCTGTCAGGAGACGTTACAAGGCTTCATGGTCGGTCTGGTAAAGGAAATTAAGATCTTGGTTTTATCATAACTATTTGTAAAGTGACTGCTCCAGGAATCTTTTCTGGTGCCACTGGCCCACAGGGAGCACAGCCTGGTTCTGCCACCCTAAGCCCGGGAGAGCTGACAGCTACAGCCAGGGGCCTCCAACCCGCCTCCCTGCCTCCCCGCAGGGACAGGCCTCTGACCTGGCTTGTTTGGCAGGTTGAGGATGGACCTTGGGCCTGGGAAGCCCAGGCCTGTCTGGGGGCTGGAGGGGGGCTCAGGAATGTTGGCAGTCCCCCAAAGGACAGACCTCTTGCTCCAGGGCCAGGGTTGCCAATGTGGCCAGACCAGGGACCTGTGACATGGTGCTGATGGGAGGGAGCCCAGCGCTTCGAGGTGGCTCCTTCTGCTTGGGGCAGTCTGCGGGCTGAGTAATCAGAGAAATTGCTCTGAAATCCTGTTGGCTGCCCTGGCTGAAAGGGCTGTAATCAGCCCCTGGCATGAGTGCAAATGTTGATTTTGCGGGTGTTACTTCATCCACACCAGCAGTGAAAAGCCTAGGGCTGATGGCAGGCTGCCTCCCTGCTGGGCCTCTCCTAACCTGAGAGAGTGGACCCTAAACCTAAATAGAATGGGGGGCACTGGTGTCGGGGCTTTTTTGGTCCATGAATTAGGCCAAAACAATGGTCAATGGAAGTGCAAACACTCGTGCGTCTTGCCTGAATGCCAGTCGTTCCAGGGTCCTGATAGAAGTTAACCTCTCTCCCTGCATCCCACGCTGATTTGTTCTTTTAGTCTCTCTATTCAGGAAGGAAAAGTCAATAAGGAGGAGAAGAAAACCAAGATGATTGACACACAGTACAAGCGGTGACCACAGCTACCTTGGGGAAGACACAGGTAGCAGTCCTATCTCTAGATGAAACCCCCAGATGAAAATGCTTAGCGCAGGCTTCCCACGGGAGGACATAGCGCCAGACAACTCCTCTACAAAGGAAGAGTCACATTTTCATGTGAACAGCTGAGCTAGAGGAGTGACTTTTGCCAACCCCATTAGGGTAGGGGCTTGCCACCTAGAGAGTATGGGAAGGAAGTCTAACTGCATGCTGTGTCTACACAGAGACAGCCCCATCTTTTCCCAAGAAAGAAGGAAATACGCTCCTCACTCCCATGCTGGCCAGCTCTTGGTTCTTTCCATCAGTTTTCATTCCCTGGAAAACCAATTTCAAAGTTCAAAACGCAAAGTAATGCATTAATTAAGGCCCCCCTGCCATGGACTAGGAATTTAGATTTCTCTCCTATAACTCCTGGGATGCAGGTCTGAATGCCTTCAGCTTCAGATTCAACTTTGTATTTATTGTCAGCATAGCCACAGAGCTTAAGGAATGATGGTGGGATTATCCCTGACACAAGCACTTATATATCTGAGCCTGTGATCTAAACGAGGTGATAGTATAGCAGAGTTTCTTAGCAGAGGCCGAGTTGGCCTGACTAATTGTCATTCCCGACTTTTGTTTTCTCTGTCCTCTGTACACATCTAGTCCTGGCCAAACTTTACTTTCATTAGACTCCTCACCGTTTAAGAGACTGATACTTGCTTAACACTGTGCTGGCAAAGGACACAAAGATGTGTCTCCTGCTCTTTAGGATCCTCTGTTTGCTTGGAGAGGAAAGATTTAAAGGACTTGGGATATTTGCTTAGGAGTAGGACATGCCTACACAGTAGGGAGCAGAACAGGAGACCTGGGTCGTCTCTCCAATACAGGCAGCTCCTGAGAAAGAGCACAGGTCCTGGGGATCTTTCCTGGTGACTCAAGTGGTCTTAAGGCTACACAGGAAAAAAAGTCAGACCAAGAGACGGGGAAGCCAGCAGCCAGTGGGTCCTGGCTCAGCTCTGGGCTTCTTTCCCACCTCCCCTGCAGTGGGCACCAGGAATTAACCGAATGGCAAATCTGGAGCTTGTGAGGCAGATCTGTGTTATTGTCTGATTGTTTCCTACCTGGGGTGAGCCTAGAGAGCTCCATCTTCTGGCTGTTGACCCAGAGTTGCTGGCTTTGCTGTTTGATTCCATGTGATATTTAAATGCAATCTTCGGAAAATAAACTAACTGGCTTATGAGCTAAAGAGTCACGTGGTTTCTTCCCTGTTAGGATCTTAATGGCTGCGCTAGGACAGATGCTGCCCTAAGATTGCCACAGCCACAGGATGACCTAAAGGGTTTAATTTCCTGGGAGTAACTTACAGAGAGTGTTTGAAATTTTCTATGCGATTAGGAAGAATAACCATAGTAAGACACACACTGTATTTCTAATGGATTCTAAGATCCTTTTTACCTGGTTGGTTTTTGAAAGCAAATAGTTCTTTGTATGTAGGTAAGTGTTTCACTTTGTTACTCTAAGAAGCTTGGCAGAGTTATAGACAAATTGAGATGCATTTGCTGTTTTGATTGTGCCCCCTCCCCCACCTCCATGCACTTTCTCTCAGACCACACACACAGGGACCTGAATGTTCACAAGTGCTGTAGTCTTATCGATACTGTAGTTGGCAGAAGACCTCCTTGTTGAGTACCTCCCTATAGCACTATGTTGTAGAAAGATTCACCCCTTTTAATAATGTGCATGATGGTAGGACAGCTCACATGGCCCATCTGGTTTGTCATTTGAAATGGAGTTTAAGTCCAGTTAACATAAAATTTGTTTTCCTTATGTCTTACCTAAGGTCTGTACCCAACATCCACAACATAAAGGAGGAGAGATTTAATCTGGCTCACACTGGAAGGTGCTTTGGTCTATGGTTATCTGGCAACCAGGCAGGAATAGCATAGTTAAAAGGCCTGATGGAGCAGAGCTGCTTAGTTCATGGCACTGGGAAGCAGAACAGGGAAATGGTATCAGCAAGAGACTGGGGCCAGCAAGAGACGGGGACCAGCAAGAGATTGGAGCTAGCAAGAGACTGGGCCGCAGGCCACACATAGTACACAAGATCCCACCTCCATCACTCAAAAACAAAAACCTGGGTGGATCCCGAAACTAATGAAGTCGACACTCCACCCTAATCACCCCACTCCATGACTGTGACCATCCATGAGGAACTCAGGCCCTGGTGTCATAAGAATGGGCCCAGATCAAAGGCGGCACCTCTGCTGAGTAGTCTGTAAAGCCCAGAGGAGCTCAGCAGCTGATAGGTTTACTTTCCTACCTTCTCCTAGTCTGGGCCCAATATCCTACCTACACCTAAATTTTTTTCATCAACCTCTCAACCTGGAAGCAGTCGAACTTTTACCTATGAGTGAAATTACTAATCACATACTTTGTATTTCTACTGTTTATGTGTTCATTTATTCATTGTATTGTTGCCCAGCATACTAAACATTGGTGGTCACTTTCTCCCTGCAGGAAAACCACTTTTATGAATTTTCAGGGATGTCGAGGGAGCCTAAGATGGGATGTGTGCACAGTCAGTGGAAAACCTCACTAGAGAAGCTCCTGGTAAGCCATGGTTCAGGGCAAGGAAGGAAGAAGGTCTGGGTGGGTGACCCAGAAGCTCCACCTCCGACAAGTCTCAGCAAGTTCCTTTTGTGTAGGTGGGGCTTAAAAAAATTATCATGCATATTTTGATTCTAAAAATGTAATGATTGGCCGGAGGGTTAGCTCAGTGGTTCCAGCGCCTGCCTTGCAAGCGCAAGGTCCTGAGTTCGATCCCCGGAAACCACATACAATGCTGGGCGTGGAGACTCACGCCCACCACCAATCAATACCACATGCCACAGTGCCGGGTATGGTGGCTCACGCCTGTAATTCCGGCACTCGGGAGGCAGAGACAGGAGGATTGCTGAGTTCGAGGCTTGCCTGGGCTACAAAGTAAGCTCAGGGCCAGCCTGAACTACAAAGTGAGACCCTGTCTCAAACAAACAAACAAACAAACAAAAATGTAATGATTATACATAAATCAGATAAAGTGTAGTTAATGCAAGCATACTAATTTTTTGTCTGTATTTCTTTTATCTACATACCTAGAGAAACTATCTAAATCAAAGTTACCATGTGTCATTTATTTTATTCTTATATAAAATTATTTCCCCCTAAAATGTGCAAAACTTTTATCCTTTGGACTTCTTTTTAGGCATGCAGTTATATTTGATTCTAAAAAAATACTTTCAAATTGTTTCTTTAGCTAAGTTAGCTTTGCCCATCTTGCAAACTGTGTTATTTTCAACATGTATTTATTTTGAGGATTTATAACAATATCCTGTCATTTTAATAGTCACCCCTGGGCACATGGTTAATGACTTAGAAAACTTCCCCAAACAGAGTAATACCACTATAGCAAAACACCATTATAGCAACAAAAAACATAAATCCCCTGAACACCAGCCCAGAACAACATTCCCCCAACTATCTGGGGAAAATAAACCAAAAAGTGCTATCTTTCATCGTGCCTGGTTGGTCAGCTAAGCAGAGCACTCAGGACAGCCAGAGGGATGATGTTTTCTGGAGGAGGCTTTCCATGGAGGATTCTATGTCTTCAGCTCCCCAGACATGCTCAGCATGGAGGAACATGGAGATAAGCATTGCTTGAGAAGGGAGGTGGAAGAAGTAAAGTGATACTGCACTTGTCCTACTCAGCACAAATGAGCTGACGCTATGTGGTCCATTTGGACTCATAAGCTTTCTTGTTCCACCAACTGAGGGGTGATTTTAAAAAGCCATTACTGTTATTTGGAAAATGCCAAAGAAAAGATTCTTAGCGTTACCATCTAGACATGGATTTTGAATCCCAGCTGTGCCTTTTACTAGGTGCACATCCTTTGGACTTCTGTGCAACTCAGCTTCTCTTGAACTAATTTTTCTGCAAGAATCAGAGACCTCTGGGATGTCTCACTGAGTTGCAAGAAAGTGTCAGAAGGAATTGCCCAGGCCCTTCTGGTCTGCACTGGGGCGCAGTTGTGAGTCAGACTGACTGGAAGGCGAGGGACCCTGAGAAGGAAAGCGCGGTTGCCTGGCCCCAAGGTGCTGCACCTCATCTGACACCATGGGACACATGGAGACAAATTTAGACACTGAGAGTGAGTGCATCGAGATCCTGACAGAAACTGGAGGTGGAGAAAGTACAGTGGGTAGAAGAAACAGAGAGAGTCACGGGTGAGTTCAGCGGACTTTGGTAGGCACAAGGAGAGGCAGTGTGGAGCAATGGTTGTAAGCGGGCTCTTGGGGCCTGTTTGCCCCAGGTCTTACTGGGATCTGTACTTACCCCTCAGTGCTTAGGGCCCATGTCGCTGCAGTGCAGTGAGCGTTAACAGGGTGAGTGTGTGCAAGAGGCTTGCCTCAGCGCTAGCCATGCTGGGTGGTTTGGGGAAACAACATCGTGCTATGGCTCTGGAGTCCCAGTGAGCTGCTTCAATCTGGCCTTCAGTGCTGTATGGCCACAGAAGTTCTCACACTTGAAGATGCCTCAGCTTCTTCATCTGTCAAATAGGAATGGGAATGACACCGACTTCCCAGCGTGGTGGTTATAATGAAAAGAACTGATAAATGCAGACTGGTTAGAACAGTGTCTAGCACATAGCATGGATTTATAATTGTTATTGTTGTTGTTTTTAATGTTACTGCAGGCCAGCTGCCCCTCCCATCTCCCTCCAGCCAACCCTGAGGGGACAACTACACAGCTCTCAGAGATCTTTCAGTAACTCACCTGACTGCTGGTCATGCCTGCATCATCCTTAAACTCTCTGTGGAAGTGCCATGGGTGACACCCATTGTCCTTCCCAGCAGACAGGCCCATACCACACTCTTATTCTATCTCCGGGTAGAGTGTCTGTTTTCATGCATGACTTTTCACAGCGCTCGGTCCTCCCTCTTCCTTCTTGCTCTGCAGTATGGCCTCTGCTCTGAGTCCTGCTGCCCCAGCCAGTCTTAACCTGGGCTGCTCTGGGTCTCATAGTACAGGGCAGAATGGGCCCTGTGGACAGTGGTAGGTTTCTGATTTTTATAAATAAACAAGAGCTGAAAAGTAGGACCTAGGGGAGCATCACAAAAGACAAAATGCCTTGCTAGGTTTTAGTTAATTCAATAATCACATTCTTAATGCTTCCATAAATATAAAGTGAGTCTATTTTATTGTAGAGGACGGAGAATTAAAAACCTCTCCCAAACACTGTAGTTCTCTGCTGTTTTCTTTAGAAATGCTCTCCCTTCTGGAGACAGACTTGAATCAGCAGGAGGAGAAGCATCAATAAATCCACAGCCTTTGTCGGTCTGAG
Organism: Thryonomys swinderianus; assembly: GCA_004025085.1. Classification (NCBI taxonomy): domain Eukaryota; kingdom Metazoa; phylum Chordata; class Mammalia; order Rodentia; family Thryonomyidae; genus Thryonomys; species Thryonomys swinderianus. The sequence goes on from PVIC010009779.1 coordinate 23,586, forward strand.
ATGCATTCAGGGCTTGAGACGTTCCTTCTTGACTGGATAGAGCAGGAGAGAAGAACACGGAGCTTGAGACCAGGCTCAGAGTTTCTGGATTGTGAGGAGTTTAATTCATACTCCTGTGCAGCTCTGCTACTGACATTTATTAGCCAAGAGTGTTGCTGCCAACACCAGTTTGGAGTAGATTGTGGTATAAACAGATTTCCTCTTTACACATTCTAATCAGCATAGAAGGGCTGTTTTTATTGAAACCGTATCTTAGCTCAAACTTTTCCACACATGTGGACACATATGTACAGAGTTTAAATTGTATTTACGGTTGGTAAATATTCTAATTATGGGGCTGCGTGTGTTCGGAGAGGAAAATTAAATCAGTGAACATGGGAGGTCAGGACACCCTTCCGCTCTGGCTTGGGTTCTTTATGGTTTCAGCTTTGAGAAATCAATGCCGTGAAATGGTGGGTGACAAGCCAGGCAGACATTTGTCTCTGGGATGATTTACACTGTTATCTACAGACTTTTTTATTTAATGAGGCAGATTTTAATTCTTTATTGCCTGCTTTATCCTAACATCACAGAGCAATTTCTAATGAGCAACTCTTCTGTGCAATATCTTGTTCTCATTTTCCATATTAAAAGCATAAAAAGCTGAAAGAAAAAGGGATGTAAGTGATATTTACCCACCATCCAGTCCCATGCTGTTGTCATCATGGTGACAATGGAGATGTTGCCGATCACGCCGGTGCCTGAGTATCTCTGGGACTTAGCTAAGCAGAGGTCTGACATCCTTCCCAGCACCACTGAAGTTGAGGCGAGCTGTGTTGCAGAGGACCACAGGGTGTTAAAGGATTGCAAAGTGGCTGCTGCTATTGCATGTAGTCAACTCAAAGAGGATAGTGATTTGCAAAAATGGGCAAAATGCATATCTCAGGGAGGCACAGAAGAGAATCCAACCAGTTCTAGCCAACCACAGTGACTTCGCTCCTGTGGGCAAAATGCTTTTCTGGTGTAGGTTTGACTTGACATATTACAGAGAGAAACTTCTGTCCTTCCCAGATTATTCAGCTTCTTTATTAATATGACACTCAGCCTTCCATGAAGATTGTGTGGCATAGACCTGGCACCCTAAGCCAAATAGTCTCTTTGCTGACAGCCAAAATGAAAGGCATCTGTGGCAATGCAATGGGGGTGCCTCAGGTCGATTCCAGATGTCAAAGTGATTAATGTGGGAGTCAGCGCTGCCAGTGGCCAGGCTACATGAGGGTGCAGATCCCCAGCAAGCAACTCTGGTGGTTGTGGCATCAGTGGGTAGAAACAGGTGCACAGATACTAAACAGATGCCAGTCCTCCTTTATCAGCTTAGTAGAATCTCCAGATAATCCTCTGGTTACAAACTCCCAAGCATCATACTGTTCAGCCATTTTTCATGCATCTAACTCAAGGGATCATTCCTTTAAATTAACATTCATATTTATACATGAAGAAGTCCAACCAGTCAACAACACTTGCTATAAAGTTAGGATTTACTTAGTTGAGTTTGGAGAGAACAAAAAAAGAGAAGACAAAAAGAGTGTGACGATAAACCTGCAGTACTTTTCATTTTCCAAGCGTTATATTTAGTTCTTTGTTCCTTTTTATCTTATGTCTCTATGAAGAAGGTTGAGAAAGATGTGGTTGTGGAAATGACCCAGGGCGAGCATTTTGAAGTACTTCATGGCTATAAGAAGTTGTTGTCATTCCTTGTCTTCCTGGGGCATTATGAGATGGATAAATGGTATACAAAGCCCACACAGTTTAGTCAGTGGCAAGAGGACCTAGTGGGTAGAGACAGAGGGACAGAGAATCATTTATAGTGCTCATTCTGGTGTTCAGACAAATAGTATCACCTCTGTTCCGAGGAATCAGCACCCCAGCACTAGGAGTCTGCCACTATAATGTAAGAAGCTCTCTGGGTGATTTCCGTGTATTCTCAAGTCTGGAATCACTAGCCTGGGCCAGTTCTGCCCACTTGGAGTCTCCTGGTCTTTAGAGATGCGTGGACATAAGCTGTTTTCAACATTTCATAAAGTGTAGGAGAAATCATACTAACTCAATATTTCAAGTATCTATTATATATGGCTGATATATGAAACTTGGAAGAGGAAATGAATTCATGATTAGTGAAAGCCACTTAGTATTCATCTGTTCATGTGCTCAGTTAGTCATTCATTGCCTTTCTAATACTGTGAGAGCCAACGATGGAAGCGTCCCTGTGTGTTTTGATAAACCATGCAGAGCCATAAATACTACGAGTAAGTACTAAAAGACAGACTTCAACAATACTGTGATAGAAAACACCCTCTGAAGTAGCTGCAGGGGATCTCTAGACTGTGTCGCGTTTCTGAAGGCTTTGTTGGGGAGCTTGAGGAGAAGGCTGGGAGAGGCAGAGTGACAGCTCCTGGATGACACCTGTTCCTCCCTACTCTTCCCCGAGGGCCAGCCAAAGCACAAACCATTTCTGGGTTCCCAGTTTGCCCACACTCTTGAAGTTTTTCCCCTAAATAACCAATTCTGATTGTAAGAAGCCTCAGTAGAGCACTTGGGACGGGTTCATCAAGGCTCTGCCTTTGTGAAGAGAACTTTACATAAGACCTTCAACTTACATTTTTACAGAACAACTTCCTTTTTTTTTTTTTCTTTTTTTTGAGACAGGGTCTCGCTTTGTAGTTCAGGCTGGCCCTGAGCTCACTATGGTGCCCAGGCAAGCTGCCGCGAACTCAGCGATCCTCCTGTCTCTGCCTCCCGAGTGCTGGGATTACAGGCATGAGCCACCACGTCCGGCATTGTGGTATGCGGTGTTGATTGTTGGTGGGCGTGTCTCCACGCCCAGCATTATATGTGGTTACCGAGGATCAAACTCAGGACCTTGTGCTTGCGGGGCAGGCGCCGGAACCACTGATCTAACCCTCTGGCCCCTACAACTTCCTTTTTTATTACGTTGCCCAGTTATTTGAAAGGTATTTCTCTTTTTGACCAAAGAGCTGGAACCAGATGACATGTCTGTTTGGACAATAGTGCAGTTGTATTCTAGGATAATTACTTTAGAAAATGCATAGGTTTGAATACTTCATAGGTCTTCATCTTTCTTTAAAAGATAAGTATGATTGTGTGGTTTGAGTTTTAAAAAAATAATACTCTGTTGGGTTAATTTTGCTTTCAGATGCTAGTGAGGTTTCAGTGTACTTGTGAGGAGGTTCTTGCTTGTGCCCAGACCCAAGCAGATGTTACACCTATCTGTGTGCCTCTTGTTAAATTTACATCCCATCTTGACCATAATTTCACTTCAGACTCTGCATCCACTCAAATTTCAAGGTGTGACTAAGACATGGTGAGAGCCTGGGGGCAGAGCAGAGATCCAAATAGAAGAAAGCTTCGTGTGTAAAAATTGAAACTCACATTTTGAAATTAGCATTGGCTTGCTTTGGGGGGAGGGGTTCCTGGTTCTAAACGAGGTGTTGTATTTGTGAGGGTGATAACCCTGTCCCATTGAATTATGATGAGAAAACAACCCAGTTGCCTACAGAGCCCAAAACAAACCTCAGAACTGCTTAACTCATCCGTCAAACAAATTGTATTTTAGGAAATGGAGGACAGAGAAAAATGCACAAAAGAAAAGGAGATTTATTTATTTGTACAAAAGTAGAATGACAGGCGTTTGAGTGGATCCAAATAGCATTTAGGGAGAAAAAAATGTGATTCATTGCCAGCTATTAAATCTTGTTTATCCTTCTTTAAACTAACCAGAAACACATTTTGGAAAAAACGCCAGTTAACAGTTTAAGCACTGGATGCCTGCTGTGGACGTTATCTGGATCCACTGCCTCTAGGCAGGGGGAGCCACTGAGCCCAGGGTAATTTTCCAGTCCTGCTCCCACATGTCCTTGGCCTTGGCAGGGATCGGTGGGTTTCCTCCAGGAGGGACCTCCAGGCAGTGGGAAGCGTTCATGTTTACAAGAACAGAGAAGGTTACAAAACACTTCCCTAAGGACAGGATCAGTGCTTTCAAGAGTGTCACTGTAGAAGTGCTGATCCTCTGATAGTTGTCACCCATGGCTAGTCTGCCCCCAGTCACCAGCTGACCTGAGGAACGATGACCTCAGATGCAGCCATGAGACTGAAATTTTTCAGAGCCTTGACAAGTATCTGAAAACTTGACTGGAAAGCCAAGATCCTGTGAAAAGATCTTGGTGGTGTGCTGGGTAGGGCATAGCTGTGCTCTGCGTGGCCCGTGAGGAAGCAGCCTTTTGCAGCTACTTCTGTTACCCTCACCCAGTACCTCTGGATTAAATGTGTTAGTATAAATATTTTGGGTTGTTAATGCCTTTAGCATCAGAGCAAAATGTACTTAATCATAGACTTATAAGAGTTAACCTGATTTAGATGATCACAACCAGAAGTGGTGCAAAAGAAATTTTTCAAGAACAGAAGCCCTATCATATTCTAGTTTCCCAAGCAATTGATTTCGCTGAGGATTATCTAGGGTCCTCAGTCTTAATAGTGTCTAGAGAGGGCACTCAGCTGGGTTTAAGGCCACCAGGAAAGGCCCACATAGATTTCAGTAGAGACAGAAAATGCTGTCCCCTCCTTTTTTGCTGTTTTGGTCTAGACAGAGGGAATCTCCATCCATATGGTGGCTTGCTCATTTTTAAGCTTCTGCGTGCTTGGTATGGTAAGAACCCATGTTGGCTTCTGTCTTTTATTTTCTCTCATGAACTTTCCATTTTCTCTCTTGGCCAAGGCTCTAGCTTCCCTCACAAATTTCTGTCAATGTTATAAATTCATGAAGGGCAAAAATTAAACATTATTCATTAATTTCTGTTTCCTCTTTTCTTAGCACGGTGCTTACAACATAAAGTAGGCATCACAGAGAGTGACTAAAGATGTCTTCCTGTGAGTAGATTTAACCTCTTACCGCCTAGGTCACCCAAGCTGGGTCAACACAGGCTCTGGGCAAAGGTGAACACACATTGCCTTCGACATTACCTTAATACAGTATCTAGTACTAGGAAGACTTTCCTTTAAGACGTTTATTTTAAAAGTTATTTCTAACATTTCAACTTTACCCACCACGAAAAGAAAATGTGGCCTTCTTCATGCTGTGTGACATCCTGAGCTGCCCTCTGAGGAGGAGACATGGAGCTGTTGCTGTAGCACAAGTGCCAGCGGCTTCCACACAACATACCCAAAAGGCCAAAGGAAGACTAACCTGGAAGAAAATAGACCTTCTCTTCTGGCTGTTTGATCAGGGTGCTGGTTTCCAGAGGGACTGAAGAGGAAGAAGTGGGGCATCACATCTGCCCAGAAATGTCACAGCATACATGTCAGCCAGCTGCAAGTGTGTTTCCCTTTGAAGGAAAATGTGGGGAGGGAACCTGGCCAGGGAAGCTTCTTAGCAGGAGCCCAGCCTGCTTGTTCTCTGACTCTCACACAGATCACATGGGCAAAGGAGTAAAAAAATTTTTAAAAATATATCAAATTCCTCCCTAGGCCAACTGGGAATCTCATACAGACCTTTGCACACCACAGAGCTACAGTGAGGACTGACTGACTTGAACCCTGTCTTTTCTTCCATCTGCTAGTCACATCTCTCCATGAGCAGCCATCTTTCCAGCCTTGAATGGGCATTCCTGATAGGTTTGCCATTCAGAAAGGAGCCAGTGTGGCATTTTGCTGTCAAAATGCCACATTCCTCATGGTACCTTGTGGTGGGATGCCACATTCCTTCCCACAACTCTTTGCATTCCCAGGGAACAAAGTCAAAAGACACCCCTCCCCCCCTTTGACCCTTATGTCATTACCCTGTCATGTAAAGACCCACCAATTAGAGAAGGCTATGGTGCCTTTTCTCTTCTTGTTACCGTATTCATGCTTCTCAGGCTATATAATATACCTGCATTCTTTATTTCCTGTATGAGCCACTTGATACTCCGCTATTGTATGGGTAGCCCCAGCACTTTCCCCCAGTGAAGCCTGCTATAGATACCTAGGTCTCAGCATCCTTTTCTTTTAATTTCCTAACAATTTTGTTTTGCACATTCCTTTGGCACCTCCACCATCTATCTGTCTCTGGGACTTGGTCCATTTAGACCAGTAGTGGCATATGTATTGCAGTGGGCTGTTTATATTGTTGAAAACTCTGTTACTGTGTTTTTCTTTTAAGACAGAAGGTGTTAATGTCTGAGTTGTATTCTCTACATGAAAACAGTTTTCAGGTTTAATTGCAACATGGGGACTTTGTGATAACTGAGTGGGTTTGGGGTTGCACTTTGGGCCCTTGTCTCTGAAAGATCATCAGCGCTGGTCTAGACAGAGGTCTCACCCTCTGTCTCTGGCACGCTGCCTCTGTGAGCTGTTTCCTGGAGAAACAGATTCCCTAAATGTTGGAAAGCAGCTGGGAGACCGACTGATGAACAAGCCTTGGCAAGATGCCAGCTCCTGCAGTCTGCTTTTTTTTTGCTGAGAGAGAGAGAGAGAGAGAGAGAGAGGGAGGGAGGGAGGGAGGGAGGGAGGGAGGGAGGGAGGGAGGGAGAGAGACAGCCTTGGGGGTAAAGAGATGCCTCAACAGGGAGATCCTGGGGAGACCTAGGTTTGGTCTTTTCATCCACCTGTCCTTCTCTCCAGCAGGTGCTCAAAAACTCCTCTCTCAGGTGGCTTGTGTGGAATCTGCATGTCTCTTAGCTGACAACGTGAGGGTCATCCAGGGATCAAAGCTTCTCCAAGTGGCAGCCTGGGCACTAGCTGTACCCATTCTCAGAGGTTCCCTCCTTGCCCGCCTCTGAGTGTCCACTTCTCTCGCTCTGCTGTCCAGGTGGAAGATGTTCCTTTCCTGGGTGCTTCAAAGGCAGTGTCTTCGGTTCTCATATCTTAGTTATTTCCCATTAGCACAGTCAGGAATACATTTATTTCCATTGATGACACTGAGGGGTGAGTAAAGTGGGAAGCTTTTTATCATCCTAGTTCTGGGAAGGGAAGGAGAATCAATCCATAGAAGGCCTTTAGCAAGAACACTGAGAGAGGGTGTGACTGCAGTAAAACCATCTCAGCTAGGCCACACAGTCTCAGCTGATAAAAACAGAGGCTCTAAGTTTATTTCTTCAACTGATGAATAAAGCCCAGAATAGTCAAGTAGGCTGAAAACTATTCAAATGACTCATCAGAACACTGGCCATTGTTTAGTCCATGGGGAAGGAGAGTAGAACAAAGCAGTACATGTTTATCATTTATCCACATATAGCGAGGATAATTAATAGCTTATTGAGCTGTCCTGCAGGCTGAAGAGATGTTCACTGAGTTAGAAGTGTATTTTCCTCCACTGTTTTGGTGGATCAGCCTAAGTACTATGGCACAAGCAACAGACAGATTCTGGAGAAGGGAAGGAGAGTTTATTAGCAGTCATGGGGTCCTCAGTGACCTGCAGAAGCTGGGAGAACTAGATTCAGGGACAGGCAGAAACTAAGACTGTCCCCACAGTGAGGAGTCCTGGACTATAGGAGTGAAGCCACTGCTGGGTCGGTCCCTGTGAGGCAAAGCTGCCACCTCTGGGTCACCCTCTAGAGGGCATTGCCTGGAAGAGGTCTTATCACAGTGGCTGTGCTAACTAGTTGAGAGAGGAAAGGCTCTAAACTCCCATTTTCTGAGACAGGAGGTGGTATAGTCCCAGCAAGTTTACACATAAGGGGAAGGGGAAATCTACCTAAAGAGAATCAGGGTGCTGATCAGGAAGACAGAAGGGTTACTTGGTAGACAAAGGCTCCTCATTGTTTCATTTGTAATTTGGAAAGTCATTTGAAACAAAATAGTTGAATGGCAGTGTCCAGTTCTCTGTAGTCAAATGATTATGTGTTCACAATGAATGTTAAATTCGAGAAATTCTGACACAGATGATATTAGGATATGAGCTGAAACTCCTTAGATTGTCTATCCAGCTTGGCTGGGTAGTGTTGGGTATTCCAGTGAAGACAAAATGAGCTAGAACATGAAGCATTTGTACAGCAAATTTGAGTCATGTTAGATAAGTGAAGTTCAACAAATCTACTTTTTGGGGGAGGGGCCTTCAACTTTTTCTATGAAAAAAATGTAATAGTTTTCTAGCACTTTAGGAATTGAAAGGGATGAGCGGGGGAATCACAACAATGAATAATACTATATATAATTCATGAGCATTCATAGTGATTATATATATTTATCATGCACATATGCTATTAGTTAATGAGAACAGTGTAATAATGAGCAGCGAGGAGCCCGTTATTGCAGGTGTTCTCCACTGTGGAGTACCTTGCCAAGTTATCCTGGATACAGGGTGTTAGGCAATGCTATTATGTGGGCTGTGTGCTTCCTGGGACCTTTCCTGCCATTCACAGAAATGTTCTAGAGCACAGTGTTGAATCCCAATGGCTGAAAAAGATGTACTGTAACAGTGTTGGTCTTGTTCCAAAGAAGCAAAGGCAGAGAATTGTGCTGGCCACATGGCAACGCATGCCCCCTAAGGAGATGAGTGAGCAAACACAGGGTAAAATTCAGCTGGCAGTGAAGGGCCAGGAAGAGTCCTCTGGCATAGTGAAAGAGCCCCCAGAATATCACAGCAGCCATGGAAAATTTAGCAACAACCTTATGAATGGGAGCTGGAGGAACTATATCCAGAGGATTGTCACGGGAATTGAAAAACACTGAAGTATGATTGCCAATGCATAGCCTGCTCGCCTTCTCCAGAAAGGGGGACCGGGTCATGCTTCCTATCCCGGGAATGTCTCCTCCTCACCCAGTGGGGGATACTAGTGCACAACCCACAGACTGTACCCAGGAGCTGCTCCTTCCTCACTGTTTTGTTTTGTTTTTAGAGAATTGACTCAACTCTTCACTTTGCAAAACAATGCAGCAAGGCCTTGGGAGAGGGAAGTCTGCGTGTCTCCATAGTATTCAGCATGGTTTTGTGGTTCCAAAAAATATTCCATTGAGATTCTTGGTGGATGAACCACAGATAAAATTCTCCATGTCTCTTTGCCTGGAATCTTAGCAATGAAAGGCATGAGCAATATCTTATTGATTATCAAGAATTATAAATAATAATGCTTGTGTTTGCTGGAAAGCTTCTAGGAAAAAATAAGTAGAAACATATTTTTGCCATGGCAATGAAACACTTGTCATGTTGGTCTTTAAGAAATAATTCTAAAAGAACTAGAATTCTTTCTCTTTTTAAAAAAAGTCTTCTACAATAAAGACCATAATGGTATACACATAAGAATCTAAATCATAGATAAATGATTTAATTGGAAAATTTAGAAATCAAGTGTGAGAAGTATTATTACCAATGAAGAACTAGAATATAGAAGATTAGACATTATGTTTATGCCTTCTCACTCCCCAGAAGATTTGGCTTCAAGGAATGGGTGCATTGAATTAAATCCAGTGGTGTCTTTTTCATGTTAATATTCTCAAGCTTCTTCATAAAAGTATAGTCATGCCTTGTGATAAAAGTTTATGAAATACTCTTACATGTACCAGCAAGGGAGACGATAATGGAATGGAGAGGAAAGACGAGACCAGGGACAGTGATGTTGTGGAAGACATAAGACGAATGCTGTCCAAGGAAAATGAATAATTTCTTCCCTCAGATGCTTCTGAAAGTTAATAAAGATGAGATCTGAAAAACAGGACAACCAACCCATTAATCAACCCATTTTTCCACCAAACTCTCCTGATTTTAGTACTGAGAGTCAGTTGTCTGAAGTTTTGTGTCTCGCCTCAAATTCATACAATGACATCTAATCCCCAGTGTAATGATGTTAGAAATCGGGGTCTTCAGGAGGTGAGTAGGTCATGGGCACGGCCCTCACAAGTGGGTCACCGCACTTACAAACAAGATGTTAATGAGTTCAAGAATGTATGAGGGATATTGTGAAATAGAAAATATTCAAAGGGAAATGTGGAGGGGTGAGTAATGAGGGGTAAAGAAAAAATGTGATGGTAATAAAAAAAGGGAAACAAAGCTGATATATTTAGGGGATGGGGGGTTGTGGGGTGTGTAGAAGAATGGGAAAAAATGAGAATTAAATCGTGTCATATACTGGTACAAATTCCCAATATTGAGTGTGATCATGATGTGTATATACAATGTACCAGTAGAGATTAAAAAAATATCCAGCTCATGTCCCATCATGATGGGGGCAGCAATGTATACAGTGAGCTCTCTACAGGCCTTAGATTTGCCAATGCCTTGATTTAGAACTTCTCAGTCTCTAGAACTGTTAAAAAAAATCCATTGCTGTTGCTTGCGAGACATCCAATTTAAGGCATTTTTGTTTTAGCAGGCTGAACAGACCTAGAGAAACCCTCTGTCCTAAGAAATCCCTTCAGTAGTAAGCGAACCAGTCATTTGGTTGCCCTATGGGTGAGACATGGCTTCAGGGTTTAGCAACACATTATTTATGAGTAATTTGGGCAAAAGAAGTTCCCATGGAATACTGGGGACACCCTGAACAAAAGTGATTTGGCTTTTCACAGAAATAATGACTGCTATCATGAAATCAATGAACAGCAAATGCTGGTGGGGCTGTGGGGAGAAAAGAGCCCTTCTCCACTGTTGGTGGGAACGTAGACTGGTGCAACCACTATGAAGATATATACTAAAAAACTAGGGCTTGAGGTCCCATTTGACCGTGCTATTTCCCTGCTAGGTATATACATGAAAGAATTAAAAGAACCATATCACACCAAAAGATGTTCACCCATGTTTATAGCATCTCAGTTTGTGATAGTTAAATCTTGGAAACAGCTCAAATCCCTATCAACAGGGAACTGGATAAAGAAGATGTGGTTTTTCTATAGAATGGAGTATTATTCAGCCATAAAGAATGATACATTTGAGAGATTTATACTCAAGTGGCTGTACTTTGAGGACATACTCATAAGTGAAATAAATAGGACGTGGGATGTGTAAGTACTTTATCTTTTCTCTACTATGAAAAACCAAAGGTATAAATGAGGTCCAAACTGGATGACAGATAATGTGAAATAGGAAGAAAATATGCAAAAGGAAATGGGAGAGGACAGATAGGGGAAAGTAAAGAAGGGGAAAAAAAGTTATGGTGCTTTTGACTGCTTATATAGGAACATGGGTAGGGCAGGCAGATGGGAAAATGCAGTGTGCTCTCCTTGCATAGGAAGAAGGCATAGGACCTGAGGATGCAGGTGGAAGAGGGGGTGTGGGCCGTGTTCATTCACAGTCAAGGCAAGTGGTAGGGAGAATGGGCACAGATACAAGGGACTGCAGATGTGCTGGTGGGAGGTAGGGTTGCCTCTGGTGGCTTCCATTATTTTAGTAAGGAGCAAGTGAGCTCAAAGGCTCAGGGCAGATAATGAGAGACTTGTGGAAGCTAAAGGAGAGAAAGAGAGGTAAGGGAAAGAGAGAGACAGAGTTAATTAAAGAAATGTTACACAATTTCTATGCAGCATGGAAGGCTCATCTGTGACTAAGACCAGTCAGGAAGTGGAGGAGCAGATGTCCAGTAGGTGGACAGTTGGAGTCAACAAAGGTTAGGTGCTTTCTGGGGGAATTCTAAGGAGTGTGTCCAGGGTAGTTACACTAATGGTGGAGCATGGACTCTGTGCTAGAGCCAGGTCATGTGAGTGGGAAGTAAGGCCAGGTAGTAGGTAAGGGACAGTGAACAAGGACATAGATCGGCATAACTTTCCTGCATCAAGGCAGAGGGAAATCAAGAAAAAAAGGAAACGTTGAGTTACATGATTAGGAAAATTAAAGAAAGGCCTGCCAGCTCCCAGATATCATAAGGCAAGGAAGGAGAACTCTTAAAACTGACAGGGGACAGGGGTCGGGGTTGCTTGGGGCTATAAAAGTTCTGATGAATTTGCTGGTGGATACCAAGCCCATGACATTTAAGATTAATTTTCTATCTCCTTTGGTAACTCTGCAGACTTTTCGAAGGCAGAAAATTATCATGTGAGATAGATTTTTCCTCCTTTAGGCATTTTTAGAATTGTTGACTTGTATTTATGAAGGCATAGAGCTTTTCTCGTATCAGAAATGAGAATGGGAAAATAGACTGTTTCATGCTATCCTGGTAGTTTCTCAGAACTTGTGAGCATACCACTAGGCTCCCAGAAGAATCTCACTGGGCCGCACAGAGACCAGTGTTCCCAGCTGCTCTGGAGTTTGCCCTGACAGTGCCTGGGCCACACTCTCTTCTGAGTGAAGTCTGCTCCACAGACTCAGCCTAGTGACTGCTGTGTGAATTCTGCATGACATACCACCCACAGTTGTTCTCGGGTACTTCCTGAACACAAACCTTTACTGGTTTGTGCCTCTTGTCTCCATGCAACAAGACGCTGCCTCCCGGGTTCTCAAGGGTCCTATTATTTTGAGTTTTATATATTTCTTCACACAGTGGTTGGGAAAAATAGATGCTTAGTGAAATTTCTGGCATGACAACTAAATAAATGAATGCGTTTATTTATTTAAGCACCTCAAAAGTGGCAAAGGTCCTAGCCATGGAATGAATGAATCTCTGTGTGCCAGGTCTTACATTCTAGAGGAAGCAATGTGAGATATATTATATGTGTGTGTGTGTGTGTGTGTGTGTGTGTGTGTAGCCCAGGCAAACCATGAACTCAGCAATCCTCAGGCCTCTGCCTCCCGAGTGCTGGGATTACAGGCATGAGCCACCACACCCGGCACTGTGGTATGTGGTATTGATGGCTGGTGGGTGTGAGTTACCACGCCCAGCACTGTATGGGGTTACTAGGAATCAAACTCAGGACTTTGCGCTTGCAAGGCAGGCACTGGAACCACTGAGCTAAATCTCCAGCCCAGCAATGCGATACATTAATAAGATAGCATCTGGCCACAGTATCTTTGTAGGTGGCACAAACTCAATCTGAGAATTAAATGAGTTTTAGTGACTGGAAGCACTGAGAGCCTATCATATGTCTGTTGTTAACTAACTTCTCTTATCAACATGAAGTGATAATATTGGTCCTTAAAATGCTGAATGAATTTCCCAAGATGCTGGTGTCAAATTGCCAGTGCAGGCATGACTTCAGGGCCCAAGTTTTGAATGCCTGCATTACCTCTCCTTCTCTGTGAAGTGCTAACCCTCCATTTATGTTAGGAGAACAGGAGTTCTGATGGCATTTGGAGTCTTTCTTCTGTCCCTTGACTTGGTCATGGACTAACATGGTGGCAGATGCCTCATTTACCAAGCTTTTATTCTGTAGCCGCTTCATAGTCATAAACTGTCATAATCTTCTTGTTAGTTTGTATTTTGCTATACATGCAAATCCCATGACATTGCCAAGACCCCTTGTCTGGGAGATGTGTGGTACTTGTATAAAATGCCAGTTTCCACCATAACAATGAGGAAAGGAACAAAGAAGCTCGACACCTATCCCTATCACCTGGACATCGATGGTAGCCCAAGGTCCATTTGCAGATAAATGAGTAAACAAACACAAGACAGACATACAGTAAAATATTAGTTACATTAGTCACTCCAAGAAAACAAAGAAATCCTGTCACATACTACAGTGTGGATGAGCTTAGAGAACATTGTACTAATGAAATAAGCCTGTCATGGAAGCACAAATACTATATAAGTCATGTATATAAATATGTATACTAGACAAATTCATAGGGACAGAAAGGAGAATGGTGGTTGCCAGGGGCAGCAAGAGGGGAAGAGAATTTGCTGTTTAATAGGTATAGAGTTTCAGTTTTGCAAGATGAAAACATTCTGGAGATTTGTTGCACAATGATGCGAACGCGCTTAACACTATTAAACTGTGCTTAAAGCTACTTAAAGTGGTTAAGAAGATATTTTTTTTTTTTTGAGACAGGGTCTCACTTTGTAGTTCAGGCTGACCCTGAGCTCACTATATAGCCCAGGCAAGCCTTGAACTCAGAAATCCTCCTGTCTCTGCTTCCCAAGTTCTGGGATTACAGGCCGTGAGCCACCACGCCCGGCACTGTGGTGTGTGGTACTGATGGCTTGTGGGCGTGAGTCACCATGCCGAGTGTTGTATGTGATTACCAGGGATCAAACTCAGGACCTTGTGCTTGTGAGGCAGGCTCTGGAACCACTGAGCTAAATCTCCAGCCCAAGAAGATACATTTTATATTTTAAAACATTTGAAAAGTAGTTTTTGTTCTCAGCAAAACTGAGAGGAATTTCCAAAGGTCCCCCCCAACCCCATGCACAGTGCCCCCTCCCCCAAAGCCTCCCACCAGAATGGTACACTTGTTGCTACTGGGGAAGCTACACTGATCCCAAGTTGATGGTTAACATTGAGGTCCACTCTTGGTTTTAGGTCCACTCTTTGGGTTTAGACTAAGATCTATTGGCGTGTATCCACCATTTTGGTACCATACAGAATAGTTTCTCTGCCCTAAAAAATCCTCTGTGTTCCACCTGTTTATCGCTCATTGATTGTTTTTACTATCTTTGTATTTTGCCTTTTCCAGAGTATCATTTGGTTGGACCACACACTATGTGCTTTTTCACATTGGCTTTTCTTGAGAATGTGCATTTAAAGGTCCTTCATGTCTTCCCATGGCTTGGTAGCTCATTTCTTTGCAGTGCTGAATGACATTTCACTGTCTGAATGTATCACAGCTTATTCATTCATGTAATGGAGGGCATCTGGATTGCTTCCAAGTTTTGGCAGTAATGAATAAAGTTTTTGTAAACATCTAGGTTATTGTGTGGATATAATTCATAAAGGAGTAAAAATTGGTGCATTTGATAAAAAGTATGTTCAGTTTTGTAAATCATCAATTTGTCTCCCAAAGTAGCTATAACACTAGTAATGGAAGAGAATCCTATTGAGTTTCTATGGTTTCACATCTTTACCAGCATTTAGTGTTATACTACTTGTTTTTACACATGAAGTCTTTGGAAACTACAGTGATGTCCCAAATTCTAGATACTTCTGTTATATTATTTTTGGAAAGCGTATTTCTGTATTAATGTGAGTACAAGAGAATTAGGAGAACTATTTTTGTGGGGGAGAGTTGGGAAAGGGAAGATCTGCATAGAAAATCTGCCCTATATTCAAAGAAGCTAAAGGGAAATTGTCCAGCCAAGGAAAGCTGTGGCTCAGCAGCTCTCTGGGCCCAAATTGTGTACATGAGTGGCAATTCCCAGCACATAGGAAATGGGCCACCCTCTGACTCCTCCCCTACCTCATGCCTCTTGGCAGAGGGTAGCAGCCTATGGGTACCCAGGAGGCAGCCTGCTTGACGTTCCACAGGAGCTAATCTCAAGAACTCCTCCCCACCAAGACGTGCTCCAGGAAAAGGCAGCGAGAGGCACCCACAACATGACACACCAGGTCTCCCTCCCTTGGGGCAGCCTTTGCACCCCAGCTTTCTTTCATCCTAAATAGCATGTTCTCCAGTGTGCCTAGAGGAGGCTGCTTTGGCAATGCCATTTCACCAATCAAATGTCCAGGACCCCCAGTTTGGTCCACTTTGGTGGCTTTGTAGGCATCCATTCTGGTCAACTAATTCCAAGGAGGTGTGGCCAGCACCCACATCCTGAGCCTTTACAAAAAGGGGGCATTTTAAAACTGTGTTTCCCCTGGAAGTTAGAACAAGACACACAGCAGCAGGGGTCGGCCTCTTTCTGCTGACTTACCAGAGTTGCCATCCAGTGTCACGGGACCCTCCGGTGAAGGCAGCTTTGCCCTGGGCAGGCACTGCTTCCATCCAAACCAAACTTCCCTTGCTGACTTCATGGAAGGCTGGTTTACATCATGAAGAGAAACTCCATTTATTTATTTGTAATAACTTCAGGATTTTATGGACCCACAAGAGGATGTAATTTAAGAAAACATTAGCAAGCTATTCTAAACACCAAGGTTTTGAATTTGCTAAGCCACAGAATCATCAATGGAACTATTTCAATATTAAAAATTAAAGGCTGTAGCAAAACTCTTTCTGAGTGGAAAGGTTTTAAAATGTATATTTTTGGTCACGACATCCTGGGGTCCTAGGGAAAGACAACTGGGTTTCCAGGAACCCATTATGAACAACATATGACCTAATAGAAAGGGGCCCATCTAATGCCTCCCTTGTGGGGCATTAGGCCTATAAATAACTTAGAAAATACATGGGCTGTTCTGCCCTTTGGAGCCTCACTTTGAACAGAGTATTGGAGGGAATTACATAGTATTTTTCTTAGGGTTTTTAAGACAAAATAATCAAGAGGTTACCAGGAAAGGGAGTGAGCTAAGAATGGCACCTCACAGCAGAAATGTAATGTCTTTTATGTTCCCATTCTGTTAGCATTCATACATTAGAGATGTTTTTATCTCCTTAAATAGCCAACATCATAAATCTTTAGAAATCTTTCAAACCACGTTCAACCTTCCCTCTCTTTGGAAGCATGCATGATCCAACAGTAGGAGAAACAGATATTTCTCTCAGCAAGTCCTCATCTTGCATAAGGAGACACAGGTGTGCACACAGGACCACATACATGTAATTCCACGAAGTACACTTATACATACTTCTCACTTAGGGATTTGTCTCATACCTTACATCACTCAACTGAGTTTCCTAAGGGTACAATCAGATCTCACTTATGGAATGACCCAGGGCTGTATTGGTGCTCAACTGTTGAATCAGTCTAGGGAATACTCACCATACTGAACACTGTGTTAAGCACTGCTACAACTCGGTTCTGGAATGTTCCCTAAAAGTCTATGTAATAAAGACCCAGACCCTAGTACTATTAGGAGGTGGCAGAAGCATTAAGAGGTGGAGCCTTGTGGGTAGTCTTAGTTCACTGAGGGTGTAGCCTTCAAGAGGATTATAGAAATTCAGTCCGTTTTTAGCTCTCTCTTAGGCACCCAGCCACACTGAACAGTTTCGCCATAGACTACTTCCATGGTACACTTCCTCGCTACAAGCTCCCAGAATAATGGGCCAATAATTGGGTCTTTGCAACCCAATTTTTGTTCTTGGCTCCTAGACCTTCCTATTCCTGCACTTTTGCCAAAATCAAGATATTGACACACATAGACCTACTTTGTTTATTAGTAGTATTTTTAATTTTAGTTGAATTCTTTATTGGTATAATTTATATACATATCACAATCACACATAACATTGGGGAATCTGTACCAATATATGACACAAGTTAATTCTCATTTTTACCCATATCCCTACCCACCCACACCTTCCCACCCCCTATATACATGCTCTTTTATTTTCTTTCAGAATCATATTTATTCCTTCCCCTCATTACATTCCCACACCAAATTTCCTCTGGAGATTTCCCATTCTACAAAAACTGTCATACTTTCTAGAGCTCATTTGCATCTACAGGTGCTCATATCAAAGAGAAGATCTGGTATTTGCCTATCTGTGATCTATTTATTTCACTCATTAGTGTGTCCTCCAGGTGTATCCATTTGCACATAAATGAACCAATCTTGTCATTCTTTATGGCAGAATAATACTCCATTTTATTTTAAAAACCACACCTTCTTTAACCACTCTCCAGTTGATGGGCATTTGGGTTGTTTCCAAGATTGAGCTATCACGAACTGAGCTGCTGTAAACAAGGGTGTACATCTGTCTCTCCAATGTGATTTTAAAAATTCTTTTGGGTATATTCCTAGCAGGAGGATAGCAGGGTTGTTTATTAGTAGTTTTATTGAGATATAATTCATATACCATAAAGCCTATCCTTTGCCATACCTTAGTGGTATTCAGTATTAGCAAAATTGTGCAATCATCTCTACATAATTCCAAAAGCTTTGCAACACCCTCAAAAGATATCCCGTATTTATTAGAAGTCATACCACATTTCTCCTTTCCCCCAGCTTCTTGCAATCACCAGCTTACTTCCTGTCTTTATGAATGTTCGGGTAAGAGAAACGTAATGTGGGGCCTTTGTATCTGGGTTAGCTGTATTTCAGTATAGTTTGTAGAAATCTCAGTCCAATCTCAGCTGGCTCTGATGGGGGATGGCTTGGCAGAGGGGCATCACAGAAAAAAAATAGCTCATGGTGTGACAGAGAGAAAGCAGAAATAAGCAAGCAGCAGCAACCTGCCTTTTTTCTGTTCCTTTATATTCCATCCAGGCTACAAACTCATTGAGTAGTTCCACCCATACACAGGGTGGGGCTTTCATTACCCACACCTAAATCCCAGTATCACACTTTAACCCACATTCACACACCCTAATTCAGGCATCTTTGAAATTCTGCCACCTGTGAAGTTTTGAAGGGATATCTAGACACAAACCATGACAGATACTAATCCTGCCTCCTACACCTGCCACACACATGTGTAGGTATATTTGCAACTCTACTTTTAGTTAACATAAATATATTCCTGGAGAATTTTCAAGTGGAATGTATAAATTACAATTGTACAACTTAAAAGAAAATTTGGTCACATTTCTTTGCCAAACTTTTATAAGTCCTGTCATCACACTTTATCCATGTCATCACTTCTTGGTAGTACAGGTATTTGTGAACTATTTTCAAGGATGAAACATAGGAATAGTAAAATTACATGAAAAAATTCTGACAAGCACCTTGAGAACTCACTCAGCACTGTAACCATTCCATTCAGCTAGATTTTGATGCATTAATTTCACAAAAACAAGGCAAAATAACTCACTAGTTTTATGTTGTATAAACATATAAACTAGTTCGCATGTCGTCCTCTGTTTTAAATGTTATAATAAAACATATAAAAATAAAGTTTTATTACTTGTATGCATTAACTATATTGTATAGTTTATGTATAACCTGAGATAACTCCTCTTGGTGACCCTAGGCAAGACATCCATGATATTATCTTTCCATAGGATTATTGGCCATTGTACATTTTCTTTGAAGACAAGTCTATTCAAACCCTGCGCCCATTTTTAATTGAGATTTTTAAATTGAGTTATTTTTTTTTTTTTGAGACAGGGTCTTTCTTTGTGGTTCAGGCTGGCCCTGAGTTCACTATGCAGCCCAGGCAATCCTCAAACTCAGCAATCCTCCTGCCTCTGCCTCCCTAGTGCTGGGATGACAGGTGTAAGCCACCATGCCTGGCTTTAAATTGAGTTTTAAGAGTATTTTTTCTTTTTTTTGAGACAGGGTCTCGCTTTGTAGTTCAGGCTGGCCCTGAGCTCACTATGGAGCCCAGGCAAGCCGCAGCGAACTCAGCAATCCTCCTGTCTCTGCCTCCCGAGTGCTGGGATTACAAGCGTCAGCCACCACACCCGGCATTGTGGTATGCGGTGTTGATTGTTGGTGGGCGTGACTCACCACGCCCAGCATTGTATGTGGTTACCAGGGATCGAACTCAGGACCTAGCGCTTGTGAGGCAGGCGCCGGAACCACTGAGCTAACCCTCCGGCCCCCTAAGAGTATTTTATATAGTCTAGATATAAATTCCTTACAAGTGAGAAGACAATCCATCATATGGTATAAAATATTTATATGATTTCCAAATATTTTATACCATATGATGGATTGTCTTCTCACTTTCTTGATGGTATCATTTGAAATGCAAAAGTTTTATTCTTGGCAATGTGCAACTAACCTACTTACCTATTTTTTCTTCATTCTTCTTTTTGTGTCATATTTAAGAAATCAGTACCGATTTCATCTAATTCCATTTTGAAAGTTTTACACCTTTTTTCTTCAGTACCGAGAACTGAAACCAAGGTCTCTCAGACATGCTGTCCAGGTGATCTAACACTGAGCAGTAGCCCTGGCTCACTGCTGTGTTTTCTTCTAAGAGTCCTGTGGTTTTAGTTCTTACATTTAAGACTTTGACCCATTTTGAGTTAATTCTGAATATAGCGTAGAGAGTAAGGATGTAGATAGCCAGTTATCACAACACCATTTACTGAAAACTATTTGATTTTTCTTTATGGTGAACCATTGCTTTCTTGCCAAATATGAACTAACCATAATCTCTCACTATAAACAAAAATTAAGTCAACATTTGTTAAAATTTAAACAGAAGACCTGAGACTACAAAACTATTAGCAAAAATATAAAGGAAAAGCTCCATGATATTGATATAAACAAGGTTTTAAAATTATACTTTATTTTTATATAAAACTTCAAAAAGAAAGTAAACAATAGCAAATATAGAGATAGGAATTATATCAAACTAAGAAGCTTATGAACTGCAAAGGGAGCAATCAACATAGCAAAGAGAAAATCTTCAGAAAAAATATGTTTAAAACTATACATTTGATAAAGGGTTATTAACCAGAATATATAAGGAACTCAAGCCCAATAATAAAATAAAGAAATTGATGAAAAATGAGCTAAAGGGTTGAGTAGACATTTCTCAACAGAAGATAACAAATATTGGTGATTTTCTGGTAGTAGTCATTTTAACTGGAGTGAGATGACATCAGTTATTATTTTAGCTTTGATTTGAACTTCCCTGTTATTAGTGATGTTGC
The DNA here is from genome assembly GCA_004025085.1 of Thryonomys swinderianus. Lineage (NCBI taxonomy): Eukaryota > Metazoa > Chordata > Mammalia > Rodentia > Thryonomyidae > Thryonomys > Thryonomys swinderianus. The sequence goes on from PVIC010009779.1 coordinate 44,060, forward strand.
TCTTTTCTCTCATATATGTATTGGGGCATTTGTCTAAAGAGGTATATTGCATTGGTTGATTTTTATGTTGAACCCAATTTACATTCCTGGAATAGACTTCATTTGGTTATAGTATATACTTCTTTTGATAAGTTGCTGATTCAATTTGAGAATATTTTCCAAGGATTTGTGCATTTGTATATTCACAAGGAATATTAGTATTTAGTTTTCTTGTGATATTTTTAGTTTGGGTATCAGTGAATATTATTCTCAAATTATGTTTTGGCAAGAGTTATCATTTCTGTCTTTTAGAAGAGTTTTTAAAGAGTCGATTTTAATTCTTCTTGACCATTTGGTAGAATTCATCTGTGAAGATCCTTTGACTTAAGATTTTCTTTACAGAGCGGACCGGGGAGCTTACGGCGGATGGACCGGACCCAGCAGCCCCGGGCCCGCCGTGCCGTGAGCCCAGCGGACCGGGGAGCTTGCGGCGGACGGACCGGACCCAGCAGCCCCGGGCCCGCCGTGCCGTGAGCCCAGCGGACCGGGGAACTTGCGGCGGACGGACCGGACCCAGCAGCCCCGGGCCCGCCGTGCTGTGAGCCCAGCGGACTGGGGAACTTGCGGCGGGCGGACCGGACCGAGCAACTCCGAGCCCACCGTGCCATGCTTCCGGCGAACTGAGTGAGCAGCACGTGGACCCGGCTGCAGGGTGCAGGCCATTTCCAGTGGACTGAAGGCCGCCCAGCAGCACACTGTATCCCGGAGCTGTGCAGTGAGGAGTCAGACATAGAGGTAACTCA